>JABUQX010073745.1:0-13263 GCA_015478945.1 Trachelipus rathkii | reverse complement strand
AATAATCTTTCACCTATTAGTCCACATCCTTTTACATATAGATTCATAACATCTGAGAGCACTTTGAGTTCTTTCAACACATCTCCTCTCCTCATTCCATACATATATCATATAAGCAACGATGCATAAACAAAAACACACAAGAATTAATTAGTTTAGTTACGGAGGTGAGGTAGTTAGTTAGTTAGGTTTAGTAGTTAGTTAGATAGGTTAGTTAATTATGTATGATAGGTTCGCATCGATGCACTTCACGTCACAATAGGTTAGTTCTATTGTATCCATCATTATTCAATATTTGAACCTGAACATATCATGCATTTCGTTTCAGTATTTACTTGCTACTTTGTTTAACTGTTGTTGTCAAGAGTCTAGCATTTACAACAACAATTAAACAAAGTAGGAAAAGTACCATGTAGTTTTGTATTTTATCTTACACACTAAATATTCTTGTAAAACACACACAAACATACACACAACACACCACACACACACACACACACACACACACACACCACACACACACACACACACAGACCACACACACACAAATACAAGCACACACATATTCGTATATCTTTCTTTGTATTTATTGATATATTCAATATTTCTTTGTCCAGGACAAAATACTGTTGGGATAAGTAAAAAAAACGGGTGTACAGTAATGATGGATTTAGTCGAAATACGCTAATCGAAATTGGATTTTAGCGAACTAGGTTAGTTGGCTATATCTGAACTAGATTAGATTTCAGGTAGTTAAGTTAGATTTAGTTAGGTTAGATTAAGCTAAGTTAAGCTAGGTTAGGTCAGATAGGTTAGAACAGGTTAGGCTAGTCTAAGAGGGTTAAATTAGGTTAGGCTAGGAAAGATTAAATTTCGTTAGGCTAAGCAAGTTATGTTAAGTTAGGTAGGTCAAGTAAGGTTAGGTTAGGTTAGGCTACGATTAGGTTAGGTTTTTGGTAGGGATGATCGATGACTTCGAAATAAAAGAAGCATATCAATATATATTGGTATGAATCAAACCCACTTTTTCATCAAATTCCTCAAAGAAAAGCACTTAAGCCCTAATTAATTATTACACTTTTAATCAACAAATATGCCAAAACACATTAATATATTGAACATGCTTGATGAAGAATGTCTGTTGAAAATTGATTGATTTCTTGTTGATTTTGATTATTAATGATATTGATTATGATTAATTGTTTAATTATGATTAATTATAATGTTTCTAATGGTTAACCTTTAGAATTCAAATTTAATTAATATTGATAATTTTGATAACAATAGTGAAAACATTTGGATATATTGAAGTTTTAAATTATATAATGAATTTATAATTACTGTAATTATATATTACATTAAGTAATAGTACAAGATGGGCAATAACTCTATTGGAACTTTGAGGGCGTTTAAACGGCTTGAAAAATGGAAAACTTTCTATGACCAGTATAGATTAATCAAATTTTCGGCAGACATTAACATTACTGATGGGGCAGGGCGTTAACGGTTCTGCAATAGTCTGTATGTCAAATAATTGAAATTTTTGTGTTATGGTAAATAGGACAAAGTTACTTAACGGCCACACGGAACGGTGGTCGGATGAAAAAAATTTCACAGGTAGCCTCTATGATACATAAATAGATATTTTATGGGCCAAATGAATTTTTTCCCTATGATCTAGGGGTGAAATGAGATTAGGTTAGGTTAGGTTAGGTTAGGTTAGGTTAGGTTAGGTTAGGTTAAGGTTAGGTAAGGTCAGGGTAGGTAGGTTAGCGTTAGGTAGGTTAGGTTAGGAGGTTAGGTTAGGTTAGGTTAGGTTAGGTTAGGTTAGGTTAGGTAAGGTCAGGTCACCCCTAAAAAAAAAATTCCCTTCGCCCCTAAAATATCTATTTATGTATCACAGAAGCTATTGTGAAAAAAAATTTTTTGATCCGACTTCCCGTTCCATGTGACCGTTAAGAAACCTTTACTTGGTAAATAAAATGCACAATAAAACAAAAATTGCATTTTCGTGAGATAAGACATATTTCAGTATCTATGACGATATATTCTGAAAATTCAAAGTCCTAATGACATTCATTAGTCCCTTCACTTGTTGTTTCGATGTGTAACACAAGTCGGAAACTAATTTTATTTTCTGATCAATTTTACAACCAAATTTTAAGAAATAAACATTTTTTAAACAAACGTTACCATGTCACAGATAAGTCTTTTCTTTAACGAACATTAGCTTGTCACAGATGTCTTTTTTTTAACAAACGTTGCCTTGTCACAAATATAACAAAAGTTATATGTCTTATCTCCAGGGTCCTCCAAACAACGGCCCGCGGGCCAACGCCGGTATAAGAGTTTCACCAATCTGGGTCGCTGTAGAATGCACTGCTTTTAGCTTTAACACACTTTTAATTAAATAAACACTCCAAAGTTTTAAACACACTGTAAGAAACTATAGTCACAAAATAAACTAGTCGCACTATATTTCGGTTTTCGGATCGCACTTTCGCTTCGAATTCAATCTTTGGTATGATGACCTACCTAGTTCTTGGCCCTTGGGACTTAGTGGAGGGCCACACTGACTCCTCCACAAACTCCATTAGGTCTTGGCCCTTGGGACTTAGTGGAGGAGTCAGTGACTTCTCAACAAAGTCCATTTGGACTTGACCCTTGGGACTTAGTGGAGGACTACACTGACTTCTCAACAAAGTCCATTAGGTCTTGGCCCTTGGGACTTAGTGGAGGACTACACTGACTTCTCAACAAAGTCCATTAGGTCTTGGCCCTTGGGACTTAGTGGAGGACTACACTGACTTCTCAACAAAGTCCATTAGGTCTTGGCCCTTGGGACTTAGTGGAGGACTACACTGACTTCTCAACAAAGTCCATTAGGTCTTGGCCCTTGGGACTTAGTGGAGGACTACACTGACTTCTCAACAAAGTCCATTAGGTCTTGGCCCTTGGGACTTAGTGGAGGACTACACTGACTTCTCAACAAAGTCCATTAGGTCTTGGCCCTTGGGACTTAGTGGAGGACTACACTGACTTCTCAACAAAGTCCATTAGGTCTTGGCCCTTGGGACTTAGTGGAGGACTACACTGACTTCTCAACAAAGTCCATTAGGTCTTGGCCCTTGGGACTTAGTGGAGGACTACACTGACTTCTCAACAAAGTCCATTAGGTCTTGGCCCTTGGGACTTAGTGGAGGACTACACTGACTTCTCAACAAAGTCCATTAGGTCTTGGCCCTTGGGACTTAGTGGAGGACTACACTGACTTCTCAACAAAGTCCATTAGGTCTTGGCCCTTGGGACTTAGTGGAGGACTACACTGACTTCTCAACAAAGTCCATTAGGTCTTGGCCCTTGGGACTTAGTGGAGGACTACACTGACTTCTCAACAAAGTCCATTAGGTCTTGGCCCTTGGGACTTAGTGGAGGACTACACTGACTTCTCAACAAAGTCCATTAGGTCTTGGCCCTTGGGACTTAGTGGAGGACTACACTGACTTCTCAACAAAGTCCATTAGGTCTTGGCCCTTGGGACTTAGTGGAGGACTACACTGACTTCTCAACAAAGTCCATTAGGTCTTGGCCCTTGGGACTTAGTGGAGGACTACACTGACTTCTCAACAAAGTCCATTAGGTCTTGGAGCACGAGATTGGGGGAAAAAATGATGACCCAAATTTTTTACTCCATATTGGAGGTCTCACTTGGGGTAAAAAATGATAACCCAATTTTTACCTGCCCTTGACCTTTTCTGACCAGGACACCTGACCTTGACCACCTACCTGACCTTTTTTGACCTTGACTGACCGGTGGTCATTTTGACCACAGGTGCCAGGAACCTACCTGAGGCTTTTTTGGCCCCGTAATTTTTGGAATAACTCAGCTACCTTCATGTGTTGTTTTTTTTTATTTTTTATTTTTTTGTTTTTATTTATTTTATTTTTTTTTTTTTTATTTTTTAGATTTTATTTATTTTATTTTTTTTTTATTTTTATTTTTTTTTATTTTTTTTTCGCGGATTTCCCCCACCCCCCTTAAGGGTGGGGGGGCGTTTCTTGAGTTCACCAACGCGTTTTCGCTTAACCGCAAGGCCCCGCCGCAACCGCGCCGAACGCGGCAGCACCGCATCGCACCTCACAAAAGCCGGACCGTTTATTGAAATGTTTCGCATCCGCAACCTTTGATAACTCATTAATGTATTTTAATATCTACGAATGTATCCATATACACATACACTCCCCCCTTATTCACACACTCCCTCATCATCCCAGTCCTTTCCTCCTACCCCGTTTCATTCACCGTATCTCTCTATACCCATTCCATTCACCGTGACTGCTTTATCTGTCTGTGCTCTCCAAAGAAGGTCTTCCTATTCCCCTATACCATAAATTTCATTGAATCTATTTTTCAAATTTTGCCTTTCCACTATTATATTATATATATATATATATATATATATTATATATATATATATATATATATATCTCATAAATTTTCATATAAAACCATTTGATATATAAATTCTACATGCAAAGTAGGAAAAATGAAAATTATGTATATCTGATTTATTTAACTATATATATATAATAATATATATATATAGGTATTATATTTTTTTTTTTACCAGTACTACTAATATTGAAAATATAAATATCAATATGTTATGTTTATTCTAATTGCAATATTGACCATAATTTTAAAATAAAGCCCCAGAATTAAGCCCGTAAATATTATTATTAATAATATATATATTAGTAAATAGTAATTATTACGGTATATATATATATAATATATATATAAATAATAATTATTATATAATATATTATAATATTATATATATATACTATATCTATATATATATATGACTGCCAATAATATGAATATACTTATATACTATATATATACTATATATATATATATACTATATATATACTATATAGTTTTTATATTGTAAAATTATTTATTAAATATTATTATTAGTTTTTATTAGTATTATATTATATAGTATATATATATATAATACCATAAATATATATATATATATATTCTAATATTATAGTGATATGTGTAATATATATAAAATAAAAACCTTGTGATTATAAATACATAATAAATAATATTTATATATTATAGTTGCTCTTGTACTCTTCTGGAAGGTTTCACAAGTATCCTGAACCCATTTGGCCTTCTTTAAGGAATGGTCGTTTATTTTATGTCATTTTACATATATACTTACTTACTTATAGGTCATCTCGGTTTGCTGTTCTACATAGATATTTATGTTTATCACTGCGCGTTTTGCGCCATTTAACAATATTTCTATCCTCTTGAGACGAACGCACAATACAAAAGTCTCGCAAGAATAACATATAATTGCGGATATAAAAAGTGGAACCAATTACCAGTACCACCATATAACCGTAACTGTGTATACTCGCAACCCGTACGCCTCTTTAAAGGAAGTGATATTGACTTAATCTCAAACATTTTGGTGATACATCGTCTTGAAATGTCCTTTAATATATATACCAAATGTTTATATACTTATATATTAAATCATTTTTATGCATACAAAAATTTTGGAAAATAGCTATTGTCCATACTTTTCTAAAATTAGAAATCTGAGAATTTTTTGAATATATCAATTTATTGCATTTTAGGCGTATATAAATCTTGCAATTTAAAATTATTTAATATTTATTAAAATATATATAGCTAGTATATATTTATATTAGATATTTTTGTAGAATTTTGTAATAATAAAATATATATATAATAATAATGGTGTTTTCATTGTAATCTGACCTATATATATATGATAAATTTTCAATAATAAAAGCCTGCTAAATACTGATTGATAAATTATGTATATATTAATTAGTATTTTTACGATGCACGTTATATATATTTTAAATTGTGAACGTTTTTGATAATGAATATATATATAATAATTTTACTATATATATATATATAAATATTATTTATATATATGTTATATTATATGATATATATATATATATATATATATATATATATATAATATAAATATTATTATTATCACATATAAATATAATTCATGATAATTATATTAATTCTATATAGAAACTAATGTTAGAATAACTGTCAACGACAGGATGAGAGATTAAATAAAGAAAGAAAATGAGAAGAAGAGAGAGGTAGTTAATGCTGAGAACAAAATCTCATATCTGTTCATTTTTTTCTATTACTTATATACATATATATATATTATACTTATATCACATTACATAATTTTAAGCAATATCTTATAAGACTATCGTAATATTATATTTTACTATTATATAACTATATAAATAATATATATATTATCATACATAAACTGATAATATATAATCTATATATATTTTAGTTAATAAATTATTATATAAAAATTGAGTTTTTAAACTATATATATATATATAATCGGTATATATATAATTATTCATGCTATTTTGAGAAATAAAATAATTATATATATAGCTTATTATTTTGAAATGCAAATTATTTTATCTAAAAAAGCCTACTAATATAATTAAGCGCTTGTTTGACAATGATTTTCGACTTAATTTGGACCTTGACCGGTTAATACCCTTGAGTGACCCAAGCCCTACTTATCCATAAGCCTAATATCTGCCGCAGCTCGCTATACCTCGACTTACAGCACATTGCTTACGCTTTTCTGAACATATACACTAATATGCAACCATAACCTAACTTAACTATCATACCTAACCTAACCTAAACCCTAACCTAACCTAAGCTAACACCTAATAATTCTTAATGCCGTACACCTTTTATACCTAACCTACAACTTATCCCTACTCCTGCATCCTATCCTCACGCCCCGCCTTGACCTCATCCAGGTAACTGATGCTAGCCTTTGGTAGGTATCTGTGCTAAAATGAGGTCATGTAGGAACCTGACCTGTATGGATCTATTCTAACTTATTTCCATCGTGCACACACACACACACACACACACACACACACACCACACACACACGCACCACACACACACACACACACACACACACGCACACACACACACACACGCACGACACAACACACACACACCCCACACACACTATACTTATACACATACACACTTATATCTACTATACACACACACACACACACACACACACACACCACATCACACACACACATTCAACTATGAAACTTTATACAGCACATTTCACTTATTGACACTTATACACACATTCACTATGACACTACATTTACCATAGAACTTACATTTACAGCTTATTACACAAAGCCAGGTCCACAAAACACCACAACAATCACAACATTACAACACACCCACTTTCAACACTTATACACACTTCCACTATGACACTTATCCCACTCACATAGGACACTTACACTATACCATTTACATATACTTTAGTTAACAAACCATGCTGCTTATTTTAAAAATAAAAACATGATCCAACCCTTTGGTTATATACCTTTCTCATGGAGAAATTCTAATCTTAGCTCGTTTATTCGCCTATTTTGTAGGAACTTAATAAAATCATTTTCTTTATATATATAAACAAAACCATTTATACTTACACGATTGGGCAGAGTCAGAATCATTAAACATTATAAAACTGTTGTTAGATAACAAGGCAAAAACGGATGTCGATTCATATGGCATGACTCCGCTGTTAGCAGTGGCAGTTACAGGTCACACACATATAGTAGAATATTTAATATCCAGAAATGATTTGGTCACAAGAAAGGACAAAATAGATGCCTTAAAACTACTCGGTGCAACTTACGTTGGTAAGAAAAGAGATATGCTTGGAGCTTTGAAATTTTGGAAGTTAGCCATTATGGAAAGATATGAAGATGGAAAAATGATATTTTCAAAATTTCAGCGTGTGAAAAAGCTGCTGAAGTAGAATCTATGTATCAGTTGGATGAAATCATCTCGGATCCAGATGAAAATGAGGATGCAGGCTTGTAAGCGCTTGTCATATTCTGGCAAATCTAGTGAATCAAGTGCTAATACAACCGTTGAAAGTATGGATCTTACAGATGTAGAAGAAAGGGATTCATCTAATTTTCGATGGCTGCAAGACATTCAACAATGAAAACATGGTTATCTGTATCTGACACATCAAAAACTCAAAAGAATTTGTCTAAATATACCATTAAAATGACAACTGCACAAAAAGAATTTCTTGACCAAAAAATATCAGTTTTTTTTTATGCTAACAACGTCTCATTTTTAAGTGTTGAATTGAAGTACTTTGTTGAAATGATACAAACCTTAAGACCTGGTTACTCCTCACCATCTCAAAGAAATCTAGCAGGTCCACTTTTGGACACGGCTCATATAGCGTCGGGCGGGGTGACCGGGCCCGCCTTTTTTAGAGTGGTGATTCGGTCCACTCTAAATAAAATAAAAAAAAATAAAAAAAAATTCGCTCATTTTATAGCCCCACCTTAGTACTACAAGTTTTATTTAGATCATCTTTAATTTTAAAAAGTTTTTATATTTTTAAAAAATATAATAAACGAGGCTATAAAATGGCCTTCAATAGAATTTCACATTTGAAAAATGTGAGTTTTTTTAACTTTGTTATAAAATGAAAAATTGTGAATGGATTTTAATTATTTTTTCAGTGAATACACTCGAGTATGTTAGCTTTAAACTGGCAAAGTAAATTTTGATCCAAACAGTATTAGTGGCAAAATCACGGGGCCTAACTTGGTCCGATTCACCCCGCCGTAAAAATTGATGAAGGGGTGACTCAGACCACCATTGTTTTTCGTATTTTACGTATTATTATTGACATTTTTATTACGTATAATTAATTTAAATATAATAAATAGTTACTTATATTAAGTAAAAATTAAAATAAAAAATGAAATTTATATAAAAAAAACGAATTCAAAAAAGTGTCAAAATTTTTGAGCGGAGAGGGGTGAATCGGACCGCCTTATTTTTATTCTTATTTTGTATCATTATTGATATATTTATTACTTATTACGAATTTTAATATTATAAATAATTATTATATTAAGTAAAAATTAAAATATAAAATTGAATTTATACGTAAAAGAGGAGTTTAAACAGATGGTCCGAGTCACCCCTCAATGGTGGTCCGATTCACCCCTCCACGGTCAGGCTGAAGGAGCTTTACTAAAACTTTAATAAAACTTTTATTATTAGAATTACATTATTATTTTTTTGTGTGCTTATTACCTACTATATGGCCTTGAATTTCAGGAAAAAAAAATTCCAAAAAGTGTATTAGGGGAAAGTTGGGAGACAGAGTTATACCTAAAGTGGTCCAAGTCACCCCGCCCGACGCTATATATATATATATATATATATATATATATATATATATACTATATATATATATATATTATATATATATATATATATATATATATATATATATATATATATATATATATATATACCAGTAACTATATATATATATATATATATATATATATATATTGAAACTCTATATATTTATATATATATATATATATATATATATATATATATATATATACTAACTATAATATATATATATATATATATATATATATATATATATATATATATATATTTCTTTCAACAAATGAATTAAAATGAGTTTATAAACATTTCACTAAGTAAAGGAGTATAATTTCTAATATTTTCATTTTTGTTTTACTATTTTTACATATTATTCTGAAAAAATTTGAAAAAGAGTGGGCAAAATAGCAGGTTTTTTCTTTTTTTTGAAAAAACCCGGGTGGTTTTTTTTTTTTTTTTTAGAGATTCGAACCTCATGGGGTGTTTACATTCCACCTACACTAAAAAATACGCTCGTTCTCGACTGATGAGGAGGGGTGATAATTATTTTCTTGCAAGCACTGATAATAATGGAAACCTTGGCTTGGCCCATTTTCACGCCACCACATGAAAAGGATTCTCTTTCTGTAGGCAGCATCTCCATGTTTTCGTTGAGCCTCATCTCCTCTTTCTGGGTGCGAGGGGCGGATATGTTCATGACATCCTCTTCAGTTTTACGATGGGGGTTCGCGATTCTTTGAAGGTGAATGAGATGTCATTACAATTGACCATTAACAAAGTCTAACATATCCAAACCTCTTCATCTTCAGTAGTTTATTTGCTGAAAAGCCACCATCGTCACTATCAGTGCCGTTGCCAGAGGTTGCAGATAAGGCGGCTCCATTTCTGTGAATCTTTTTTTTTTGTCACTCGAGCAAGCTCCTCAGTTATGCTATTAAAATGCATTCTAGAAGTGGTTTCAGCTAGCAATTAATTCCTTTATTTATTATTTTATTTTTTTACAGTTGTCACAGCAAATTACGCAGATGAGCACAGACGCATGCTAAAGTGAGGGAATAAATTGGTAGGAAACACAGGTGCAAAGTCGCTTAGATAAGCACAGACGCAGGCTTTAAAGTGAGGAGATTAGATTGAATAGGAAACACAGAAGATGGAGAGAAAGAATTCCATAGAACAGAGATGGCAGGAAAGATGGAAAGCGAACTAGTCTGGGGTTACTAATATCAACACAAACTCATGTGCCGACACAGCACCCTTTGTGCTACGAGGGCGTCGTAAAGGTAGTGGTACGCGAGTGGAGGTTCCCTCTAGCACTTGCCCCTACTGTACCTATAGAAAAGAGATAAAGCACCAACATCGCACCGCAAGATAGTCAATCGAACTAGAAAGTACAGGATAGTTTATAAACCTTTAGGTCTTTGGGGCTCTACCCAAAAGCCGGATGAAACTAGAACCATCCCCAGATATGAGCAGTACTCCATAAAGGGCGGATGAAATCGCCCAGCATAGCTGGGTAACTGAGGAAAGAGAGGTAAAAAGATCACGCAGTCTAAACAGGAACTCCCAGTTTCTTTGAGGCCGCCCTAGCAACCGTTGTGATGTGAGGTTTCCAAGACATGTTTTTGTTTATGTTAAGACCAAGAATGTTTATATTGTCAACAGGAAAGACGAGAGAACCGTCGAAAGAGATAGGAAAGTTAGAAGGTGTCTTAGAGAGGGAGTTTTGTAGAAGCTGGGTTTTTAAAGAGCTAAATTTCACACGGTTGAGACGACCCCACCCGGAAATTCTATCCAGATCAGCGAGAGTAGAATCGGAAAGATTGTTAGAAGTAAAAGAGGGAGCAGAATTGAAATGAGTTGAAGAATGAAGGGTCGAGTCATCGTCATATGAGTGGATAGAGTTAGATTTGCAGGGGAGAAGATCATTAATGAAAAGCAGGAATAAAGTAGGAGATAATGCAGAACCCTGAGGAACACTACTATTGACAGAAAAAGAAGAAGAAGTCGCCCCATCAACACTAGCCGAAATTGAGCTATTTGAAAGAAAGCTAGACATAAGTAAGCTAAGAGAAGAAGGAAACCCAAAGGAAGGGAGCTTAGAGAGCAGTAACGCGTGTCATACCCGGTCAGATGCTTTGGATATGTCAAGCGCCACCACGCAAGTCTCCCTGTTGTTCCTAAGGGCGGAAAACCATAAATCTGTTAAATAGGAAAGTATATCGCTAGTAGACCTCGAGTGCCGAAAGCCGTACTGGCGATCGGAAAGAAGGAAATGAGATTCCAGATGGTCGAAGAAGTGAGAGTTCAGAAGGGTTTCAAAGATCTTAAATAGAATACAAGTTAGAGCTATAGGGCCATAGTTAGAAGGTTCAGAGCGGCTTCCCTTTTTTCGGAATAGGTTGGACATATGCGCGCTTCCATCACTGAGGGAAAGTACTAGTATTGGGGCATAGATGATATAGTTGAACGAGGAGTGGGGTCAGCTTGGAAGCACACTCCATCAAAACTCCGGGAAGAATGCCATCTGGGCCACCCGCATTCCTAACGTTCATGTATTTCAGGAGCCCATGCACCCGATCAAATGTAATCACAGGTAAAGGCATAGGACACTTGAGAGGAGAAGGAGGAGGAAGAGGAATGACAGAATCGTCCAGGGTTGAGTTAGAGGAAAATAGGAGGCCGAAGAGATTGGCCTTTTCAGTTGGAGTATTAGCAACAGAACCATCAGAGCGAATAAGAGGAGGAAAGGATAATTCACAGAAGTTGTTACAGATGTTTTTGGTAAGAGCCTAGAATGATTTGCCAATAGGAGAGCCAAGGAGGTCAGCGTTAATAAAAGTCCACTTTGCTCGTCTAAGAGTACCTCTGCAACGATTTCTAGCTGAAAGAAAATTAGCAAGAGTGATAGGAGAACGAGAATTTTTCCACATCTGATACGCACTGTCTCTAACCTGAATGGCCATAGAACAAGCACGATCGCACCATAGGTTTTGAGGAGAAAAAGATTTAGTCGAAGAAGAAATGAACCTTCTCATCCCATCAACGATTACAGCTCCCACTTTATCGGCAGAAGCTGAAGAATCTTCAGCATCAAAGCAATCACTCCAGGAATAGTTAGCGTAGAAGCAACGCAATGCCCCAATCGGCGCGATCAAAGTACCGGAAAACCCGCATAGGGCAGGATGGAGCTGTTGGAGAGAAAGTATTAAAATTAAGAGATATAAGGTTGTGGTTTGATTTAATGATAGGAGCGAAGGTGGTGTATATATACTTTATAGAGAGGACTAGTGGTGAAACATAGGTCAAGTGTGTTCAAGAATTGGTTGGGACGATCGAATATGGTGGTAGGCTCTTTAATTAGTTGGCTCAGAATGTTGGGCATGCTGAATGATTTGGCTTCCTCCCCACTAAATCAGTATGAGAGGAACCCATTCATTCAGTGTTGTGTGCACAAATCCCCTAAATGAGGACCTCAGTATTTGGATGAGAAGATGTAATCAGAGGGAGCAAGTGATGAAGAAGTGAATAGAAAACACAAGATTGTGTAGTAGAAAGGAAGAAAAGATTTTAAAGCCACTTGCCTTCGAGTTAGGAGATTCGAGATTATCGAGACGTATATGAGTGTTTATGTTTAAATAGGCACATACTCCACTCAAAAAAAAAAAAAAAAAAAAAAAAAAAAAAAAAAAAAAAAAAAAAAAAAAAAGAGAAATGAGGAAAAATTATTCGCACGCAAAAGCCTAAATTTAAAACTTGAAATTTTAAAACGCTAAAACCCTATTTACAGTAAATATCTAAAATATGAATAATTTAGAAAGTTTAAAAACACTCGCGCACTCACACACACTCACATTGCGTACAAAAAAAAGGAAAAAAATGATGATCAGCTAAAAAGTGGGAAGCTAAAATCTGTAAGA
>JABUQX010073744.1:0-20000 GCA_015478945.1 Trachelipus rathkii | reverse complement strand
TAATAATATATATATATATATATATATAGTATATACTATATAATATATATTAATATATATATAATATAACATATAATATATAGACATAGTTTATATGTTCTATATAGTCTATTATATATATATATAATAATATATATATATAGTATAATATATATAATATATATATAATATATAGTATATATATAATAATATATATATAGTATATATATATATAGTGTTTAATAAAATAATAAAATAATAATAATAATAATAATAATATAATAATATAATAATAATAAAATAATAATAATAATTAATCAATAATATCATAATATATATATAATGAATAATAATAATAATAATAATAATAATAATAGATAATAATACATAATAATGATAATAATAAAATAATAATAATTAATAATTAATTAATAAGAAAATGAATAATAAATAATTAATAATAGATAATAATAATAAATAATGAATAAAATAAAAATAAAATAATAATAAAATAATAATAATATTATAATTAAATAATAAATAATAATAACAATAACTAATAATAATAATTAATATAATAAAATAATAAAATAATAATAATAATGAAATATGCCCTAAAACAAAATTGTATAATGGTTGTATAATAATGATTAATGATTGGCGTGATAGTGATGGTCAGTGATATGCTAATAATGATATAATAATTGCTAATAGTTGATATTTATATTGTGATATGCATATAATAATATACTAATAGATAATATATATATACTATATACATATATATATATATATATATATATTATATATATATATACATATATATAATATATATATAATATATATATATAGTATATATGTAATATTATAATATATAATATATATATATATATAATACTATATATATTATATTATATATATATATAATATTACATATATAATATATAATAGATATATATATATATATATATATATATATAGTATATATATAATATATATATATAGTATTATATTATATATATATGTCGATATATATTATAAATATAATATATAATTATAATATATATATACTATATATATATATATATTATATATATATATATATATATATATAAGTAATATATATATGTATGATGTTTTGTATTATGTATTTATATATGTATATGTGTATGTATTTATATATATGTATTTTTTTTTATATTTATCTATAAAAAAGCGCGCCTATGAGCTCATGTGGTTAGAGCACTCGCCAAACAATAGCGAGGGCTCCCAGGTTCGGCAGCCTGGTCCGGATGGAAGAATGGTTTGTTAGCCTATTCTCTAGCTCCTAGGTCTTGGCTTCGTCGCTGCTCGGGACGTTAAATTAAGGCTCTGCCCGTGAGCGTTGGTGAACTTTATACTATATATATTTATTAGTATATATAAATATATATAGTATATATGATGTATATATATATAATATATAGTATATATATATATATTAGTACTATAATATATATATAATATATATATAGTTGTTAAGAAGAAAGCGTCTTAAAAATTTAGGAAAAGTTTCTTTTTTATAAGTTAGAAAATATTTGTTTTGGTCAGTTCTCTCTCTCTCTCTCTCTCTCTCTCTCTCTCTCTTCTCTCTCTCTCTCTTCTCTCTCTCTCTCTCTCTCTCTCTCTCTCTCTCTCTCTCTCTCTCTCTCCTCCCAAATTTATTATTTATATTTCGGAATATTTTCGTCTTGAATGCTGTAGTTTTATATATGATCTTATATTATTACATTGAAGTGTATAATTGTTATGCTAATAGCGCAGATTGTCCAGATGGTTGATTATTTGAAGTATAGCAAAAAGATATTTATAGTTCAACATATTGTGGTTTTCCCTAGTGCAAAGTTATATTTTAAAACTAAAGATATTAACCACGTTTTTTCTTTTTCATTATGCTCTCTGGCAGCAAACTCAACAATTGTAATAAGACACAAGTCTGTTGGGATCAAACAGAAGACAACTACAATTTTAAATACAATGGTCATTTCTGCAAAACAGAGTGTCACTGTAAACTTTAATATTATTAATAGATAATTATTATAGTTTTATTATTATTATTATTATTATTTATAGAAAATTATGAATATAATCCTCTGATTCAAAGCGCCAATAATGCGTATAAAAACTTCGACTTCCAGACCATAACTAAAATATTAAACCGGTAAATTACCTAAGTAACATAAACGTTGCGCAACCTTAGTAAATTCATGGGTTACCAATCAGAGTGCTATATTTCTATGACGTCACTCATGGTCAATGAGAGCCAATGAATGACATCATCATATTGATGTCATAATATTTTGTTATTTTGGTTGTTTTTGTTGTTGTTTGCTCTTTATTTCAGAGGAGAAGGGGTCACTCTCCACACTAAGGGAGTGCAATCGGCAAGGTCTCAGTCAAAGCTATGCTCTTACATTCCCTTATGGGGGTTGTGACCCCCTCTCCCCTGAAATAAAGATTAAACAAGAAAATAGCAAAATATTACGTCATCAATATGATGACGTCATACTTTGGCTCTCATTGGCCATCAGTGGCGTCATAGAAAATTACAAAAAACTAGAAACAAAAAAATAAAACATGTAAAATAAAACTAGCAAAATAATAAAAACTCAACAAACAAAATAAAACTTATGGAATAAATAAAAACTAGAAACATAAAGAGTAAATGTAAAATTAAACTTATGTTATAATAAAAACTTAATGCAAATAATAAAAAGTTACAAAATAACAAAATTTTATGTGCAAAATATAAACGTAAAATAAAAGTTATAAATAGAATAAAATATATAAAAAATAAATAAAGTTTTAAACAAAATATAATTTAAAAAAAGCTTATAAATTAATAAAAACTTAAAAAACAAATAAAATTTATAAAAAACTTTAAACAAAATATAACTTATAAAATAAATAAATAAAACATTAAACAAAGTGTAAATGAAAAAATAAAACTTATAGTAAAAACTTTACAAATAAAACCAGGCTTATGAAAAAATAGATAAAAAAAAACAACTTTAAATTAAATATAAATGTTTCGTCATATACTAGAAACATAATAGTTGGCACATGCCAAAGAAAATGAGATTTGTATATTAAAGTGAAATTATAAATGTTGGTCATTAAGCAAAATGACGCATTATGAATTCAAAGTGAAATTATAATATGTTGCCGTCATTTGACGTTGAAAACGGAACATAGATGCCATAGACAGTTATTAGAAACAACAGTCATAGTGATCAGTAACTTAGCCTAAGGTTTGGTTAGATTAATGTATCTAAGTAAAATGCATATCCCTATAATGTAATGTGCCTGTTCGCTGCTGCGATGTGTATGCTGCTGTGCTGATAAGGTCGTGAGTGTCTTGCAAGGATGTAGCGCTGCTGTACTGTTATGCTGTATGAATAATAAATAACACACATGATAAAAATAATAATAATAACAAAGAAAATAATATATATCATATATATATATATATAGTATATATAATATATATATATACTATATATATATATATATACTATAATAATATATAACTATAATATAAAATATATATATATAATATATATAATATATATAAACTATAATTTTATATCATAATATATTATATATACTATATAATACTATATATAGTATAATATTTAAACTATAATATATTTATATATATATATATAGTATATTATAATATATAATAATATATAATATATATGTAATAGAGTAATATATATATATGCTAATATATATATATACATATATAATATATATATATAATACTCACCTATATCAACCATTAAGAGCCACGGCGTCTTTATGCACTGACACATATTATATGACTGAAAATATTACGACTACCTTTTTTACCTGCATGTATTATCGTCCGTCGTCCGTAACTAGGGATTGGTTGGATTGAATCAATTGGTCCCTCGTATTGCAGTGATCTCATTCATTATGAAGCGCAGTGACAAGAAACCAGTTTTTTTAAAAAAACTAGATGTAATATAACTTCTGGTGAATGAGGATCGTTTACGTCTTATAAAAGCAAAAAAACAAATATAAATGTTTATGACCAGCATACAGACGAACACGCAGTTACTTATAAAATGCAAAGCCTGCACATCGTTAGAATCGAAACAGATATGTATTCAGTAAGAAGCCCGTTTATATAAGTAAAATCAGGTGACGTTAGCGTAGATGTGCCTACCTAGAGAATTTAAGAAAATTTATTTACGTCACGTAAGACAATGTGCAGGGATAGATAGCATAGATAGATTAGGATAGATAGGATAGATAGAATAGCATAGATAGCAAGGATAGAAGTAGATAGCCATAGATAGCATAGATAGATAAGAAGATAGATAGCATAGCCATAGAATAGAGCACGATGTTCGAATTAATAATTATACGTGAGCCAAGTACAAGTATGCATTGAGCCAGCCGTCATTCGTTATTTTTTTTGACAATCGTTTAGAGTTGCCGTATGTTTAAGGCCCGGCTTAGCGCCATGGCAGAAGCGCCCTAAGTCAAGCATCAATGCTTTAAAAGTATTGCTGAACGGACAGAATAGTTATATATGTAACCTTATAATTAAAACAAGTCGTTGCTACGCGATAACGATTCATATCTATTGTGGGGCGCGCAAGCGAGTGGTGTGAGGCTCGCTATAAATTCATAAGTAATGCAGTGACGCTATAATCAATAAAGCCTTAGCTGCCCTAGACGTTTCATTATATTGGGTAGCAAACATTTTAGTGGTTTGTCAGCACGTGATCATCTATGTAATCGATAGATGAATTAGTTTTGAAAATTCATTTTCAAATGAGGACCTGTGTTAAAACCCCGTGCTCTGGTGCTTCAGTTACCCACTTCATCCATGCTTAATATCTATATTACACATTCAAATTCTTTTTCAATCCATTCCCTTCGCTCTATCGCCGTCCCTTATCTTCTTTTCCTCCTTCATAAGAACTGATTGCTGCATTTGCTATCTTTATTATGTCCTTCACTCTCGGAACTCCCATTCTTCGGGCTCACAAGACACCCCTGAGGGCTCTGAACCCGAAGATTTCGCCCGCATACTCTTCTTCCTTGCCTAAACATATAAAAGCACACTTCACTTGACCTATCATACGATAATTCCAAGATTTCAACTCTAACTCGCGCTCACGCCAGCTACCGGCCCTCCGCGCCAAGGCACTCTCGCACTATGAGTCAACGCAGGTCCCGTCACTGTTCTCCTAATTCCAATTTCCATGCTCCTGCATCTCTATGGATATTTATTATCTTTTATATTTGTCAACGGCCATGTCTACATGTGGCCTCATCAATCCCCTGCCAGACATGCCATAGCGGCATGCAAACCTTACCACAGCCAAGATAGACGCTCATCAGATATTAGAACGCGATACCAAGTCTTGAAGGGCATACGCATAATTAGACCCCTAAATTGCCACGGTGGGAAATAAAAATGCGTTGGCTGGATTCAGTAACATCTGCAGCGCGGCGCCGCCCATCCTTGAATCCTCGCAGTTCGTGTGATTGACTACATTTGCAGCTGCAAGTGCCATCTGTAGCTACTAGCAGCAAACACCTAGTAAAGCACACCGAGGAATAGATATGAATATATGGCATAAAAGACCCCTTGACAATATCGATTACAATCAATTCTTCTCTTCTATCTCTTTAAATCTTCTGCAGAACAAAAAAAAAACCCCTTCATACGGGACCAACTTTACTTCAAGCTTTCATGCGCTTAAAAATCTCAGAAAACGCCGGTCATCCAGACCTCAAAAACCCGCGCTCTCACCGACCTCTAGCAAATTCACAGATCACATAAAAAACACAATGATATGAAATTATCCAAGTCAACTGAAAGACATGACATATTTCTGTCGGCTGTATGGTCCGAAACTCGAAAACGCAGTCTTCCAGGGCTAGGACAAACGCCGTTTCACAGCGTCTTGGAAACCCCATCCTTCTCACCGTCAAGCTTTGCCAACATCCGCATTTCGCAAAATCTTTGCCGCTGTCAGACGTCGCCACCCTTTACTAACTGATGCCCGGCATTACTAAAAGCAATTATACAGGTAGGGATATGGCAAGCGCCGAACGCCGCTCGTTAGAACTAGAATAAGAATGCAAGAGAGTGAGCAGCACAATACGCTATTAAATCCTACATGCGCAGTTGCACAATGTATTTGTATCGCTGCCAGCGCGTAATCTCAAGCAGTATGAGAGGATTGGTAGAAGGATTTTAGGCAAGCGTATGCTAAAAGGAGGCTTCAAAGTAAAAAATAAGATAAGAGCTAAGCGTTATGGTAGCGCACGTGAGGACAGCTCCGCCAGTCCGTGATGTTAGTTAGCATGCAGCGAGTAACTGGCTGCAAGTCAAAAATGTCTACTGCAGTTATATAAATATTAGGAGAATCCCAGAAGTAAGATTGCATGCAAAGAACAACGGATGCTATGCAGCAGCGGGTAGCTAGGCGAAAAGTTCAGATCGAATGTATGAAGATGGCGCATGCCCGTGCAATTACAATCCTTGCATCAGCGATGACTAAAGCGCAACAAATCTGCAGTGCGCCTAAGGTTTTGCCTCCATGAAGT
This sequence comes from Trachelipus rathkii, assembly GCA_015478945.1. Classification (NCBI taxonomy): domain Eukaryota; kingdom Metazoa; phylum Arthropoda; class Malacostraca; order Isopoda; family Trachelipodidae; genus Trachelipus; species Trachelipus rathkii. Next base: position 13,385 of record JABUQX010073744.1, on the reverse strand, counting down.
TAAGTATCTATACTCTGCTTAATGTACTAGTAGTGAAACTAATGCGATTTGGCGCTAAGCATGCGTATTAGAACTAAGCGTAACAATTAGTCGCTAAGTTGACAATACTATAGCCGTTCGTGCCTTAGGATCCTGTGAGAGGAATTGATAAAATGAGGAATGAACGCATTAGGAAGTTGTGTGGTGTGAAGAAAGTGGTAAATGAGAGAATAAACGTGAGTACATTGAGATGGTTTTGTCACATGGAAAGGGTGGATAATAGTCGGTTGGTTAAGCGTATATATAGTGGTGAGTGTACAGGGAATCTAACGGCTGGAAGACAGAAGAAAAAGTGGATTGAGCCAGTAAAGGGATGCCTGAAGGAGAGGAATGTGAGTTTGGCAGAAGCTAGAAGAAAGGTGCATAATAAGAGTGAATTACACTTTTTCAAATCTGCTCCATTTTTTGCATCTTGAGTTGCTTCTCGCTTTCAGTTTTTCGAATCAATTCAATTTCTCGGTTAGGCTACCTCAACTTATGAAATTCAACTCTTTAAAAATTCAACTCCTTCACGACTCCTCCTCAATAACACCTCCGACCTTCGATGGCTCCAACATCTCACCGGTGAATAACATAAACCATCTTTTACTGAACACAAACAATAAATTGTCTTGGAGACCTCATATCGCAACAGTTGCTCAAAGAAACTGTTTTTTTTTTCTTCTTCTGCTCAGTTACTCCAGTTATTTAAGGGCCTTATCCGCCCTTTTATAGAGTTCTATTCACTCATTTGGGGGATCTCCGGTTCCACCTTTCTTTTTTGAAAGGGTTGATGCTTATAAACTCTCTCCTACTTTCAAACTCCCTTGACCCTCTTTCTCTGCGACGTGACTTTGACGCACTACCTCTTTTCTAAAGGTATTAATTTCAAATGCAGATGCTCGGGGAGTTGACCTCTCGAATTTCAATATGAAAAGTGAAAGGATGTAAATATTTATCTCAGATTTTGTTCGCCTAACCGAAGCTAAATTGAAGGAGTAAATATTTATTCGAACTTAAATCAGAACATTACTGCGCGAGCATATAAAAAATAACTGGCAGTTTGGAAATCATTCAAGGACGTTGTTCAAGGATTTCTTGGAAACAAAAGAGTTGAATATAGTGATCTGTTTATAGAAAAACTGTTTGTGAACTATAGAAATTTAAGCTGCAGAATGCCTTTGAAAATTCATTTTCTACATTCACATTTTAAATTCTTCCCTCTAATTTTGTTGCTGTGAGCAACGAACAAGGAGAACTGCTTCATCAGGATATATTGCAAGTAGAGCAGCGCTATCAAAGCAGATGGAATGAATCTATAATGTGTGACTTCTTCTGGTGGTTGAAAAGTGAAGTACATAAAAGAAGAAAATAATTTCTCAAGTGAAATAGACATCAACTTCACCAAAATTTCAGGAACAAATTTAACATACTTTTTACTTCTGAAATGATATATATATATATATATATTATATATATATATATTTCAGCATAAGTAATATATAAGCATGCACATATATAATACTAATATTAATATTACTATATACTATATAATACTATTATATATTATATATAAATTATAAATATACTATATATACAAGATAATAATTACTCATTAAATGTTATATATCAATACTATAATAATCTAGATATATTTTACTAAGAAAACCAATATATTATATATATATATATATAATTTATATATAATATCAATATATATATATATATAATATATATATTATATATATATATATATGTACTGAGGTTATATATATAATATATAAATATATCATAATATTAATATAAATATATATGCAATATAATATTACTATAGTATATATAAATATATAATATAATATATATATATATAATAAATAATAATATATATATATATACTATAAATATATATTACAATATACTATATAATTATATATTATATATATATACATATATATAATATAGTATAATATATACATATCCCATACTATAAAATCTCTCGTGCTAATAATATCTATACTAATATAATATATATATATATATATAATATTATATAAATATAATATGTGAAAATTGAATTCTGAAAATACAAATTAGGGTCAGAGAAACATTAAAGTAACCATAAAATCTTCATTTTAGACATGTATAAATCATAAAGTTACAATTATTCCTATTATTTATGAAAGGTCATAACTAAAATTATGAGCGTGGTAGAGAAAATTTTATTTGATTTTCAGATTCAGCATGAAAAATAGATTTAAGTTCACTTACTTGTGCTTCAGATCCAAAATATTATTTTTAATTTATGAAAATTAGAAACAAGGGTTCCCAACCAAAAATTATCAGCAACAATTTTAACATAAATGTCATAAGTAAAAGTTTTAACATAGACATTATAAGCAATAAGATTTTACATTTAAGTGATAAGCAGCACATTTAACACTAAAGTCATAAGCAACCGGTTATTCAAACATAAATATCCTTAGGAAATTAAAAAATGGTAATCGTAATTGTGCTCTTATATCTATTTATCATTTCCATTAACCTCTTATATATTCAGTAAATAACTCTATTATATATGGTAATAATTTTATAAAGCAAAAATAATAATAATATCTTGCAAATCATTTTTAACATATTTGAAGAAAAAAAAATTATTTTTAACAAGAAAAAAATTCGGTAGGTGAATAGATTTTTTTTTTTTTTTTTTTATTTATTTTTTTTTTTTTAATTTTTTTTTTTTTTTAATGAATTATTTCCTCTCCATTATTCTCATCCAGGTAGTTCAGTAACTACACGAAAAAACTGCAGCAAATTGCTCTGAAAATTCTATTATAGAAAAGCCCCTTTCTCTTCTAATGCCTCCCCTAAAATATAAATTTTGTCAACATTCATTCTCATTCCCAAACTTTAAAAAGAAAACTTTTTTTTTTTTTATAACCAAACTCACAAAATAAAATAAACTTAAAATATTTTCTTGCAAATTTGCTCCAATTTACCGTTATTGTCGCATCAGAAGCAAAATCAGCGCTATTACTTCCAGCGAATTCCCCGTGGAAATAAAGTCGACGCTTTGCTCCCTTTTATACAATCTGCCTCATTATTTCGAGCAGGAAAAATTATAGAACAATAAGGATATATTACGCACACAGTTTGTTTAACATTTTTTTTAATATATATAGCTATCTCTCTCTCTCTCTCTCCTCTCTCTTATTATATAATTATATATATATAATATTTATATTATATATATACTATATTATATATACGTTATATATATATATATATAATATATATAAATATATATATATATATATATATACTATCTATATCTTATATATAATTAGAGATATCTACATAATATATAATAAGTAATAATATATACTTATAATAATATTACCTATATATATAATATTATACATATATATATATTAAAAATATATATATTAAATAATAATATTAGATATAGGTAAAATGTGTGGTGAATACGGCTTGAGTTACGTAAATATATATTATTAAAAACTATAAACATTCATTTACAAAAAACATGGTTTTACCAAGAATTATTTAAGAATTTATATTTAATCATTTTAGTTTATTTTGAAGTTCAATAATTTCACTAAAAATAATTAATAGTAACTCTTTGAAATCACGAACAAATTCGGCTATTTTTCACGTTCGTTTAAGGGATGAGGAATCACTGTTGATAATCGCGTTCAGATTAAGTCGATTACATCGATTATCGCATACTTTAAATTTTTTTATAATCGATTTTTTCACTAATTTAGAGGAATCGATATTATAAAGCCCAAAGTGTACGTAAACAATTTCAAAAAAAAAAAAAATTTGTAAAAAAAATATTGTTCAATAAAAATACCAATAAAAAAAAAAAAAAGTACAAATTAAAATCACTTACTTTACGAAATTAATATACTAATATATATATAATATATTAGATATATACTATAATATATAATAATATACTATACACATAGATAAATTATATAATATATATTATATTATATATATATATAATATATTATATATATATATATATATATATATATTATACATAATATATATATATATATATATATATATATATAATATATATTACATAGTATACATATAAATATATATATATTATAATTATCATTAGGATAGGACGCGATGGGGGGACTTTTGTCCCCCCCTCTTCCCCTATCAGGCTCGAGCCCCCCTAAAAACTATATATGCGGCACAGTAGGCGGCGGCTCCGAGCACCGACGGAAAAACAGCGGTGACGGTTTCCATAACCGTAGGGATTGGCGGAGGAACCCCCGCCGGACACCAAATACCAAGACCGGGGGTTCCGGCAAACCCTCCCCGGAATGGGGAAATAGTCCTACTCTGTCCGTTCCCCGGAAGGCAGAGAGACCCGACTCCTGCCACATCTCTGGCGATCAACCCTGCGGTACGCTCTGAGTTTAAAACATCTACCACCAACATTATAAAGGCCAACCTAGCGTTACGCTTAAATTACAAATAAGTTTAAAATTCAATTGACTCTGGTACAGCTTTCATTTTTTAAATTGATTTTTCTTATAACTTTTAAAAGTGTTTCATAATTGAAATTTTATGCGGATTCTAAAACATGGATATTCTTTTTTAGATTCAATGTAGCATTAATAGTTTTAAAGATACCCTAACGATATTGACGAAGCTAAATCGACAAAGGGGCTGAACCATAATAAAGATAATATACTTATATATAATATACATATATATGTTTATTACGGTAGTCTATATATATACGCCCATAAATATCTACGATACTATCATATATATAGCATGTAATTACATATAATAATAACATAATACATAACTACTAATAGACTATTAATATATATATATATATATAGTAATATCTATAATAATAAATCAACCTTATATACTAATTATATAGAGTAATACCGACAATACATATATTATATAAATACATATATACATATACCCTATAGGTATATAATATAATATAATATATAATAATACATACACATATTCATATACATACTAATTCATAATATGACAGATAAATATAGATAGTACTATATACTATATCTAATCATCAAAATAGAAATACGCATACGATAAGTACACGCTAATTACTAAAGTTATCGTAATACTATAATATACATATATATAAAATATTAATATATAAAAATAGATATTATATTATATATATTATATATATATATAATATATATATATATATATATATATACATATAGTATTATATATACTATTAAGTATATATATATAGCTACTAAATATATATATTAATATATATATAAATACTATATATATATATATATATATATATATATATAGATTTATAATATATATACTATATAATATATATAATATATTGATAATATATATATATATATACTATATAATATAATATATATAATACTAACAATAATAATACACATACTATACATATAGTACAATATATATATTATATTATAAGTTATATCTTTATTTGAATAACTATTGTATCTTAGGATACATTATAATACGATATTTATCTAATATATAATACATATCATAATCATCATAATAACTATAACTATATATAACATATAACACATATAATATATAAACTATAAACATAAACATTTACTACTAACTAAGCTTAGCTATTTAGATCAAATATACACTACTACTAATATAATATTCATACAATTATATCATATATATAGACAAGTATCAGAGCGCCAACAGCTGAGCGCCCCCACCCTCTTCGATAGGAAGGACAGAGGTATATACGGTCTGCCACATTGGAATATAACCTACTGTATGGTTGTTTAATAGCTCAAAACAAGGTGAAAAATTCAAAGTCTCTAGTTATCATACTATACGGTGGAATACTCTTCCCCACCGACGGGTTCAAATGCGCGAAATATTGCCGCTTAAAGCCCTCATTGCTGGCGGACTATCCTGAAAGCGATGGTGAGATTAGGGCATTGATAGGATTAAGACGATTCGGTCAATAGCCCAGCTGTGCGCGAAAGCACGTGAGCGCGAGAGCGCTCATGCGCGCGCGCCCTAACTATTATACAACACCATTATTATTATTATTATTATTTATTATTTATTATTATTATTATCATTAGATATTAATTATTATTATTATATTATATTATTATTATTCATTATTATATTTATTACGTCGAAGATTTCGAAATCGAAAAGGGGAATCGATTCTGAGTCGAGAAACGAAGAAATTCCTGTAAGGAATCGTTTTTTACGCACTCCGACTCCGGCTCCGGCTCCGGCTCCGGTTCCACCTCCGAACGCAAGCCAGCTTTTCGATTCTGCTTCAACCAGCGCGAACGACTCTGGACTCTGAGCCCTCAGAAAGTTTTTTTACTTATTTCTTATTTATAATTATTATTATGAACGTGAATTTTAGCTCCGGTCAGGCTCAGCCTAACTGAGTCCGATTATATCTTATAGAGCGTTAGAGTTATCGCTATTGGGCTAAATTTGAAAGGGTGTCTATATGGGACGTAACCTCGTCGCTAGACGAGTTACGGTCCCCCTGGGGCCCCCTGGAAGGTGGGGACCCCACCCCCTTAAAAATCAAAATGTTCGTATAAGGCTGAAAATTTGGAGAGAGAATTCAGAGTGTAATTTCTAGAAGACTTGGTATTCGGAATTCAAAGAGTTGGCTCCGGCACCGGTAGCTCGGAGCCACTTGCCGCTGCACACACTATAGTTAATAAACATTCGCATAAACCAACAATATGGCTGGTCTTTTATATATTTATTGAGAGGTCTGCTAGTATCGAAATATGGTTTCAGAACCATCAAGAAAAAGAAATAATATAAATAGATAAATAACGTATAAAATAAAAATTATCTTATATCATTTATGTTTATATCTTACAAATTTACGTTTCTACATACCCATACGATCAGTAAAGTCAAAAAACTTATCCAGTAATAAACTACACCCCCTACCCTAACCTCTACCATACCCATTTGATCTATAGATCTATTGAATCTATTGATCTGCTTGATCTATTGATCTAATTGATCTATGATATCACAGTCATATTACTTTGTTAGTAAAATTGTTCATGTTTTACATACCACCCTAAAACAGTAAAATCAGCAATCAAACCACCATCCCATTCCACTCCTCCATTGAGTCCATCCTCTTCGATCAAAGTTTGATCTATTGATCTATTCGATCAGTCACATTTACGATGTTATCGTTTTGGCAATAACATAACATCCACAATCAAGTTCTTTATACAAATATCAATCAATATATGCACTACCGTAACAAAGTTTCCACATGATAAAGCTAACATTAGCATTCAGTCTTAGAACTATGGAACTAATAAGGGCACAACCGACAAATCATGGACAAAACATAAAACATGATATCAATAAATAGTACTAAAACGCTTTACACAAACATTTACACAGTTGCAACAAACAGTTTAAAGAACACTAAACCTCACTTTAAGCATACTAAGACACTGACCGGTAAACTCTATTCACCACATTGTTCAATAATTCTAATAAACAAAAAGGCAAGGATAGTTATCTTATATTAACATGGTTAATATTAACAAAAAAACGCTAAGCCATACCTATAGTCGAGTAACATCTTAGATTAGTCCATACAGAGCATTGACCGAAGTATACACAACGCTTCACACAAAGTTTTCACACTAAGATAAAGACCAACATAACAACTTAATAGATACACCAGAATACTAAGCAAATATGAGAATAAATACAACAACGATCTAAAACCTGGACACATCATAAACAAGAATAAATAACATTTGCATAACACATTAACAAAGAAGTAGGCACAAACTTTGAATCAACAAGTAATAACAGTTAATACTAACATCAGACATCTACAACATAACAACCACTTAATAAACAATCACCCGGTGAATATCGCAACTTTGATCAAATCATCTATCTATCCCATCGCAAACAACTGACAAATAGTTGAATACCTTACACTTAACTATATCAGAACGTACAGTAAGAACTTTTAAACATAAAATACAAATATTCTTAGTCATTAACCTATCATACCTGAACCATATACAATCACGTAATATAAGCCATTACGGGTAAAGACAAACAAAAGTAAAGTGTTTTACCCTCGTAAAGCTAAACTATGAACCAACCTAACATACTTAACACACAACCACCAGACGAAAATAAACAACTATCATTAACAACTTAGTCATTAAAGCGAACTACGGGGAAAGTAAAACAAGTTTTCATTTATAACATATAAAATTTTACATTTATGGAAAAGAGATAAAATATTGATACATACTAATAATATATAATACATAAAAAACATTAAGTTTATTTTTAACTATAGTTCTGAAATGCATCTACTCAGAGCAAACATAGAATTTACAACAATAACTCATAGAGATAGACGATTCGTAAAGATTACTTTCTAAGAATACAAGACCTTTGAGAGTAAATGGATTGTAAGTATAAATAGCCTTCACAGCTAGCACTAATAAACCACTTTTCGAGGCATAATTTTGATTCATGCAGACACCTGCATCTCTCTACATACAAACTTAGAAGAAGATAAACCTCATCCAAGCACCTAATGAGGGTAAAACAAGTATGCATAATACAAAAAAAGAGAACAAAAACAAAAAAAAAAAAAACGCCCATTTTTCCTGTATAGATGCATCATATAATACGTGGACAAACCGCAGTAGGTTCTTCGGTAGATCAAATATACAATTAGCATTACACCGAAGTACTGGACTAGAGAGTCATAAAGTCACTCGAGGAATACGCTTAACTCCAGTTAAAAATGCGAATGGCTATAATCCATTTTTATTTCAATTAAAGCTGTAAAATAGTTTTCAATGACGTTCGAACTGTGAAGATCACCCGACTTACTAACATGTGCTGACATAAGAAAGGCTAATCACAACGATCCGATGGGTTTCAGTAGTGCTACACAATCAAAGGTTTTAATATTGTCAACACGACGAGAGAATACACAACGTCTTTTCTATTAGAACCACTTACACTGTCTTCCAGTCTAACATAATTATCACCAAGCGATCGTATTATAATCAGGATAATCAAAACACTTATCATCTAATCCTACCCACATAGCTGCGTTGCGAAGTGTCGACTAATAATCTATGAATGAAAAAATACATACTCAGCCAACAAAATCGAATAAAGGTGTCTCTTTATTTCGATCCTAGCTGCAGGATACCCAGGCCATGTGAGCCGTGCGTAACCATTTGGCTTCACGACAGTACACAGCTATAACATCAGACTACATCGATTAGGTAGGTAAACGTAAAGCTCCTCCAGATGAAGATCATCCAGACCACACAAGCATAGAAAGCAGGAGAGATGTCATTTGGTACGTAGTAGGCCATCAAGCGGAACACCATATGCCTACTGGAGAAAATATAGCAATGTAGATAAACAATCCCTTATAAAAGAATAGACGATTCTTCTATTCACACCAATCAGAAGAAAGTAAGCAAGGGAATACGGACGCACGTTAACGAACCATTTCAAGTTCAAAAGGGAGTATATATTCTCGTAACAAGACAAACACAAAACAACTCACACAACAACAACAATCAACAACAACAACAACATAACAACAAACAACATATACAAGCTCGTGCAACTCAACAAAATAAATATTACAATTATTTATATACTAACCAAACGAATATATGCAACGCTACATACATGTTTTCACACAAATAACAGCTAAACATAGCATAACAAGAACTAAGAATATAAATTGATATACCAAATGAACAAAACCTAACACAACCATTCGACGCAAGACACGACATAATAACTACTAACAATTAACAAAGTATACCAATAACACTTAAAACAGAACTAGTAGACTAAGATACCTAGCAACAGGAGCTTATCAAAACCGAATACTCTATTCACACTTTCCACGCATACAATCTTACACATATCAAATGATTAACACTTATCATAAACAACTATTGATTATACGTCGCATTTCGATTGCGTTTCAGAACACAAACATAAGCACCAAACATACTGAAAAGTTCGTTATAATAGTACTGAACCCATCGATGTATATGTCTAAAAATAACACAGGTTATCTCAACATATAAATAAAGCTACAACAATCAGCCTTCATCATTATGCACTAAGAAAATTTAATTGTACAACGACAAAATCTAACACAACTTAAGCACGAATTAACATCGTTAACATTAACAAAGTTCCACACTAACACCTAGTAAAGTAAACTAACATTGCACATAAAACGTAACCTATTTCATACTTTTCCAAGCACATCTCTAACAATTTACGTTAATTTTACATTGACACAGTAATATTTAAACAAGAATTTATCATAAACCTTGGTCTGATATTATCATTACCAGCACGACAACGAACTATAGTAAACATAACAAACGTATCTTATCCAACACAAAATATAAAAATAAGTTTTTTGAAAATGAAATATCAGATCAGATAAATTCGCACATTACGTTTACTGATCTATATAGAGCAGAATAAAATCAGATCAATCCAGTTAAAATCAAACATCAACCCCTCCCACCTCTCCCTCCATAACCACTTTTATAGCATATGTGATTACGTATTCTTGATTCATGACACTTAATCGAAGTATCAATTTCGGATAAACATCACAAAAATAGTTCTTATATATACAAATAACCATCAATATATGCTACAAGAGCGTAACACACTTTCTACATTAATAAAAGCCTTAAACATACCCTAATTACCATAACTACAGAATTGTAATGATACAACGACAAAACCTAACACCTCGATCAACGAATAAACTACTAACATTAACAAACTCCGCACTTAACAGCAGTTAAAGTACTAACACTTCGTACACAAAACGCAACCTACTTTACACACTTTTTCAAGGGCATATCTTCAACTAATCAATGTAATTTTACACCATAACACCGTAATATATGTTATAAATCAAAACAATTTATCATAAAACCTGATCTATTACCATCATACGACACAGGAATAATAATGCTAACGTAACAAATTTTTTACATCAACTCGTAATATTTAAACAAAAATTTCATCATAACCTCGTACTAAAATATACCTAATCCCCAAGCGAATAATTTATAAACATAACGAAAGTTTTAACCAAACATAAACAAAAAAATAACAAAAATTTTACCCTGACATAACATAAAAATAAGTTCTTTTAATAAAATATCACAGTAAACGGTAATAGTTACCGAATTTAAAGCAAGAAATCAGTAAATCAGTAAATCAAACCACCCATCCCTGCAGTCCCTTACCCTCTATGATACTATGATATTTTCATTTCAAAGAACTAATATGTATATGTTATGTTTTGGCGATAAAAACCTTTTATGTTATACAGTTATTCGTTCGTCTTGTCGATGATAATACCTAGACCAGCTTATGCATAAATTCTTGTAAATATTACCATGTCTTCAATGAAAATTAACCGTTAATATTTTAGGAGATATCTTGGAAAAAAGCATACACTGAATAGGTACGTTGATATCCAATGTGAAGACTTTACAGGTCGCTAAGTGTGGAACTTGAATCAAATAGTTAAACCACTTTATTTCGTGCTTACGTTATAGTCTAGATGTCGAGTCTGTACATTATTTCTAGTTCATATAGCATGAATATTATGCATTATTCAAATATCGGAAACCTTGTTATGTAGCTATATATTCGTATGGGTAGTATTATAAAGAACTCGTGTTAGTCTACTGTTCTAACCGTCAAAATGATACTCGCAAAAATGCGACGTAAATACAATATATGCTTAAATGATAAAATATCATACATTTATAGTACCGGAAATACGCCATGAAAAATGTGGAAATAGGTTAAACGTATACTGTTACAGCTGATGCAAGGTACTTACTGCTGCGATCTAAGTATGCGAACTTTAATGTAGTAGTTATATTCTGCTGACGCTTAGTGTGCTTAAGGATTTTCGTCATTTATCTACCATTATATTCTTATTACTGGCTAATGCTTATGTTAGGCTATTAATGGAAAACAATGATCAACGTTAGCATAATTCGTTCGTTCTAAGTATATAAAGAACCTATTTTTTAACTAATGTTAATCTATCCGTGTTGTTGTGAGCGTGATTCCTACACGAGCAATAATATACCTTTGAACTGATATGTTCGTTCGTATGCGTCGTATTTACTTCCCTTACTTCTTTCTGACTGTTGAAAGACAAGAATCCATTACCATTTAAAGGAATGTTTATACACTCTATTTTCTCTTTTCAGTAGGATATGTTTTCGCTGTTGCTGATACGCATTACATCTCCCACGACAATCTCTACCACTTGTTGTTGATATAACTTACACCGAGGAGATTTACGTATATCCCAAAACCCGATGTTCATTTATATTTAATCGTAAACCGATTGGCTACCGCTACATTGCCTGTATTCCTGCCAGAGGATCAAATAAAAGACCTTTATTCGTTTGTGCGGATGGATTCATCAAGATAATCGAAACATCGCATGCCCAGCATGTAGAGATAAGTGCTTATTTATCCAATAGACCCGGACCGCTCGGTGAAATATCTAACTTTGGGGAAGACAGTGAAAGTTGGTTCTAATAGATAGACGTTGTGCTTCTCGTCATGTGACAATAAAAACCCTTGATGTACGCCCCTACTGGAAACCCATCGATTGTGTGACCTTAAGCGTTATCGCTACAAAGTTGTGTATAAGTTTCACAGTTCGAACGTCGCTAGTAAAATATCTCACAAGGACTCTTGATTAAATAAAAACATGAATTAACATCGGCTATCAATTAAAACGCTTTTAACATATCAGGACTTTAACTACAATATTAAGCCCACATGTGTATCTTATTGATATTTACACCCAAACATGTGGCGGTTTCCCGTATAATGCATTATACAGAATGCGTAATAACTATCAAAAGCTTAAGATGATTTACTTCTCTCTCTGTATGAGAGGAAATGAGTGCTGCCTGAATGCAAAAATATGCACGAAAAAATGGTTAGACCCTGATTGCTGAAGGCATTTATACCTTAATCCTTCCAAAAGGTCTTGTGAAATCTTTCAGGAGAATACCTATAAGAACCTTACTAAAGTCTATGATTGAATTCCTATGTTCTCTGCATTAGATGAAATAATATATTAAAAATAAACTTATGTTTTTATGTATTTATATGTTTTTATGTATTATATAATAACGTTCTTTTCAATGAAAATTACTTATGATATAAAAATTGAAAACTGGTTTTAACTTCCCGCG
>JABUQX010073742.1:52500-60367 GCA_015478945.1 Trachelipus rathkii | reverse complement strand
ACTTTGGCTCCGGCTATCGACTCCGGTCACAGCTCCTGTTCCACCTGGAAAGTTCATACATTTCAAAATTTTCAGACCCTATTGAGCAGAAAAAACTTTACACTTGCAAAAAAAAATTTGTTGAAAAACAGGTGTAATTGGCTCGGCCTACGGTTCCGGATGCGCACACCATACCCCGTTTCACTTTCAAAATTTTGTCTACTCCGACTTCGACACCAATTATTTTCAATTACAAAAAATTTACTTGACAAATTATACTTCGGCTCCGGCTCTTTCCTTCAGCATTCCATTTACAATGATGATAAATAGGCTCATGAGCAGCGGCAAAATCGTTGGGTATACGAAAAATTTCTATAAATGAAAAAAAAAAAATGTCATCCTCAAAAATAAAACACAAATTTGAACCTGAAAATTTATTTTTAGTTATTTCACCTCTCCAAAAAAAATATTTCTAAACAAACATTCGATTATGCCCGAAATTCGTACCACAACATATGTGGAGAGATTTTTTAATAATTAGAACAATAAAAAATGATTATTTTTTTTTTTGTTTTACTCTAAAAAGTAGGGTTTCGACCAAGAGAGACTCCTGAAAAGGTCTTACGAACTTTTGTTGCTGTTCATTAAGCCGCAAGTAACCGGGAAGAAGCAAATATATACCCCTATATAAAGTGAAAGAGGCGACACACACCAGAAAAACTGCAAGAAGCTAATACCTGTCTTAGGTTCAACAACGTAAAAAATGATTATTAGGTTAGAACTCATAAAAAACCTCACCTGAAAACATTGAAGAGGCAAGAACAAGATGAAGATAAGATAAAGCTACAACACCTTCACCCCAATTTATGTTATTTGTGATATCATATTATAATATATATATATATATAAATATATTATATATAATATATTATATATATATATATATATATATTAATATATATATATATAATTATATAGATAATATATATTAAATATATATAAATATTAATATATTATATATATATATATATATATATAGTATAATAATATATTTATATAAATATGATATATATATATATATATTAAATATATATTATCATATATATATATATGTATATAATATGAATATAATATATATATATATAAATATATACTATATATATATATACTATATATAATTATTACTATACTATATATATATTATGCGATTAATTTTAAAGATTAATCAGTTATTTTATGTGTGTTTTCTCATTCATTGTTAAATAAAGCGTTAGTTAAATTTTCAGAATTTTCGAGACAACCCATTCTTCCATACTATTCTTAATACTTTTTATTTTTATTCCTATTTTTTTAAAAAAAAAGAAATTCAATATAAAAAGGACAATTCCTTTTCTTTAATTAAGGACAATCCTCCCTTTTCCTCTCCTCGGTTCAGCCCCCCCCCCCCCCCCCCCCCTTTCCCCCTTATAAAAACCTGTTTTATTTCTTCTTTATAAGCCTATTTCAACTACAGATATATATACTTTAATAGAAGAGTTCCTTGTCTTCATCATGTAATTTTGTATTTAAATCATGTATATTCAATTTCTTTCTTATAAAAAAAATTTCCTAATATATTATATGTTTCTTGCTTTCAACAGGCGGTGTCCAACGAAATTTTTAAATTCTTGATACTAGAAACGTCCTTTTGAAAGAGCTTCTCAGTCCATAAGAATATCACTGAAGAATATTGATCTACTCAACAGATTCAGCAGAATGTTCAAATTCGCCGCCATATTGAATTGAAATGCATTACCAAAATTTGAAAAAATCAATTCAAAAATTCAAATTAATTTAAATGTTTATATAAGCATAATAAATATGATTATCTGTCCAAAATGAAAGATGCAAAATTATGATTGTATTATGTTGACCATTTGAATAATATATATAGTATATATATTATATATAATATATATATATATATATATATATATAATAATATATATATTATATATATAGTAAGTAATATATATATATACTATATATACTATATATATAATAATATATAAATATATTATATATATATATATATATATATTGCTGACTGTCGTTGGAGTTGGACGTGTTAAAAACAGCAGGAAAATGGAAAAAGAAGAAAAGAGAAGATCTAGGATAAAGAGTAAAGAAGAAGGATGAAAACTTCAAC
The DNA here is from genome assembly GCA_015478945.1 of Trachelipus rathkii. NCBI lineage: Eukaryota > Metazoa > Arthropoda > Malacostraca > Isopoda > Trachelipodidae > Trachelipus > Trachelipus rathkii. The sequence continues at coordinate 58,200 of JABUQX010073742.1, read as the reverse complement.
AGGACTATTAAAAAGAGTTCTAGTAGGTTTTTTGTTCTGTCAGAGTAAAGAAAATGTGACGCATTTGTTGAGACCAGATTGTTGTTTGGAAGCAGCTAACAAAATTTATAAAAATATACTTAAATATATATAAAATTAATTATAATATATAACTCAAGAGAGAGGAGCAACAAAATTTTTAATTCAGTTCTTTGAAATTTTAATGATATTAAATAGACAAATAAAGCGGTATCCTAAATAATTTATTTGAGGAGCGTCAAAATTATCATATCAATTCTTTTTGACATAAATGAATAAAAATATAATTTTATACTTGAAAATAAAGAAGCAGCTATGAATAATTTCTGGGTCTAAAAGTGGAGGTTTCAACGCAGTTGGTAAATATGAAGATTATCTTCGCATGGCTCTTGAGGCTGGGAAACCTCTTCTGCCATTTTACTCTTCCCGTGAACGGTCGCAGGAGTAGTAAAAATACATCTGCCGATTGACAACACACCCTGCTTCTAGCTGTCCACGGTGTTTAGAATAATAATAATATATATATATTATATATATATATATATATACTATATATAATATATATATATATATATATATATATAATATATAATATTAATATATATATACGGATATATATATATATATATTATATATTATATATATAATATATATATATAATAGTGTCCCAAAATCGGAATAGTTGTTTATACGAGTTGGCCGCCCATATTTGGTCGGAGAAGATAGGTTAATAGAGAAATGTACCTATTCCAATTTTCTCAATGGGCCCTGATTATGTTGACCTTCTCAGTGGATTTCCATGATTTCGTACTCACTTTTTGAGGATAGTACTTAATTACCTTTGATTACGGTTTAATCGTTATCCCCGCAGCCTCGCTGTTATCCGCACCGCGAAGCCGATCCACACCGAACCGCTAATCCTCACCGCGTCGCATTCCTCATTATTATGATTTCTATTTCGAATCAAGAGATAAATCTTTGTTAAATAAAGTGTCAATGAAAGTTTATCTTAATAAAGTATTTTTAATATTTTTTATATTTACTATTTTAATATTTATTTAATTATTATTTTAAAAATTCATTTTGTTGAAATTTGAATAATACATAATAATAATAAAATAATTAATAATAAAAATTTTAAATTAATAATTAATTTATAATAATTAAAATAATTACTAATAATAATAAATAATAAATAATATATTTATAATAAAAAAATATTAATAAATATTTTACAATAATAATAACAATAATTAATAATAATAATAATAATAATAAAATATAATAATTAAAATAACAATAATAATAAAATAATAATAATATATAATAATACATAATGTAATAAACATCAACATTATTAATGATTATAGAAAAGGAAAATTGCAATAAAAAACATAACAAAAATGATAATAATTAATGGAAAAATTAATAGTATAAATTAACAGATATTCAAATAAAACAATAATAAGTAAAAAAAATTAAAAAAAAAAAAAAAAAAAAAAAAAAAAATTTAAAAACAAAAAAAAAAAAAAATTAATAATAATAATATTAATAATAATAATAATAATTATTTTTATTATTATTATTATTATTATTTTATTATCTTTTATTATTCTTTTTATTTATTATATTATATTATTATTATATATTATATATTATTATTTTTATTATTATTATTATATACTACATCAATTATCCATCCACAAAATATAATTATATTTTTATTTATTATTGACTATTATTATTATTATTATTATTATATTATTATTATATTATTATTATTATTATTATATTATTTACTTTAATATATTATTTATTATTATTATATTTATATTATTATAATATTTATTTTAATAACAAGAATAAATATATTATTTTAATTATTATTTTTACATTAGTAATATATTATGTTATTAAAATTATGATTATTATTATTTTATCATAATTGATATAAGGAGAATTGATCACGACTCTTATAAACTATGTATTATGTTGATATATTATTATTATTATTATTATTAATAAACTATGCTTTTTTCTGGCGCACTTTGATTGCTAACTTATAATTGATGACTGCTTTGACTCTTGATGACGCTTCGCGTTTCTGCACTAAGGTGGGAGTGTTAATCGTACGGATGAGCAGTTCATTCCTTCTTCGACTAAGTCTCTCTCCTCATAAATCCATGGTTTCGATCGGTGCTTGTTCTCGCCTTTCTGGCTAGAACAAACGTGTATCGGAGTGGAAAAATTCTTCGTTTCCATCACCCTCGCTAATTTTATTCAGCTAGAAATCGCTGCAGGATACTCTTCGACGAGCAAAGCGGCTTTCATCAAACGAAAAATGACTAGCCCCTTGCTGACAAATCTTTCTGGCCTTATGCCAAAAAACATCTCTAACAACTTCTGTAAATCTGCCTTTCCTACCCTTATTCGCTCTAGGGCTCTGGTTTGCTAACTCTCCAACTGGAAAGGGACAATTCCTTCGGCCTCCTATTTTCCTCTAACTCACCCCTGGATGATTCTGGCATCCTCCTCCTCCTCCTTCTTCTCTTAGGTCCTATGTCTTTACCTGAGATTACATTTGATCGGGCTTGGCTCCTGAAATCTACGAACGTTAGGAAGGCGGTGCCCATATAACATTCTCCCCGAGTTTGAAGAATTGCTTACATGCTACCCCACCACCTCGCCTCAACTTCGTCTCTATGTCTTAATACTACACTTTCTCTCAGTGCTTGAAGCACGACGTGTCCAACCTATTCCGAAAAAAGGGACCCTCTCTACCTTCCAACTATCACCCTATAGCTCTCACTTCTTTTCTATCTCGATTTCGAATCGATGGTCAAATAACAGTTTATAAAACCAGCTTAAATGCATTCTCTTCTTTCCGTATCGCCCCAGTACTGGCTTTCGGCGTTCAAGTCTACTGGGGATATTACTTCCTATTATTAACCGATTTTATGGTTTCCTTCTTAGGAACTACGAGACTTGCGGGGCGGCTTGACTTATCCAAAGGATTTGACCGGTAGCACGCACGTCACTGCGCTCCAGCTCCCTCCTTTGGATTTCCACCTTCTCTTTGTTTACTTAATGTCTAGCTTTCTTTCAAGTGGCTCATTATCGGCTGTGGTTGATGGAATGACTTCTCTTTTTCTGCTAATAGCGGAGTTCCTCAGGGTTCGTCTTTTTTCCTACTTTATTCCTACCTGTTTCCCCAATTAATGATCTTCTCAACTCTGCACATCTAACCTCTATCCAACTCATATGCCGATGACTCGACCCTTTCATTCTCAACTCATTTCAATTCTGCTCCCTTTTCAACTTTCTAGAATTGCCTCGCGTCTTAATCTTTCCGATTCTTTCTCGCTATCTGGAAAGATTCCGATTGGCTCGTCTCAACCTTGAAATCAATCGTTAAAACCCAACTTTTACAAATCTCCCTCTCTAAACACCTTCAACTTCCTTCACTTTCGACGCTCTCGCGTCTCTCCTTTAACAAATAAACATCCTTGCCTTAAACCATAAACAAAAAAAATGTCTTGGAAACCTAACATCACAAACGTTTGCTAGGTGCGGCCGCAAAAGAAAACTGGGGAATTCTATTTAGACTTCAGACTATTTTTCCTCTTCTCATTACTCCAGCTATACAGGGGCCTCGATCCGCCCTGTATGGAGTTACGGTCAAATATCTGTGGAGGGGCTCAGGGTTTCACCGGCTTTGACAGTGTTTCGAGTCAAAGGCCAAAAAAGTTATAAACTTTCGTAACTTTCCATGTTCCCTTACCTCTATCTTTGCAGCGTGATTTGTTGCTTTATCTGCTTTTCTATATACCCTAGCAGCAGGGTTCGAGAACACCATTGCGTACCACCACCATTTACGAACGCCCTCGTACACAAGATGTCTGTGTCTGTGCACGGTTTTGTGTGTTGATATTGGTAACTCCAGCTAGTTCGCTCGGTGCTCCCTTCTTTCCTGCCACCTCTGCTCTGGAACTCTCTTCCATATTCTGTGTTTTCTGCTAATTTAAATCTCCCTCACTTTTAAAGCCTGCGTCTGTGCTCATCTGCGTAAAATTTGGTGCTAGCGGATGAAATTTGGCTGCAAACAGCCCCCTCCCTGAATAGGCTTTGCCCGTGAGTGTGTGAATACTGTAAAAAAAATCGTCTTCTCCGAATTGGAGGTCGCTGCGTGCTTTTTTCACATTTCATTTGGTTCAGGAATCATTGAGTACATACAGGAACCTCTCTTCGGTTGGACCACAGACGTGAAGCTTTCTCCTCTAACTTAAAATCTGTTCTAGCTGTTATTTCTTCGATTTCGAGAAGGCTTACGATCCACATGGAGAATGAGTTCTCCATAACTTGCACTTCACTTGTCGTAGGGACAGGCTTCCCTCTTCCTTCAGTCTCCAATGTCGGGTTAATCTTCCTCCGGGTTCGCTGTCGTACATCTGTCTCGCTCATTCTTGAACTGGTTGAGTAAAGAGGCGCGTGCTCCGCAGGGAAGTGTTACTCACCGTTCTGCTTATTTGCTTTCGGTTGTCCAATGGGTCATTGCTACTCATTCCCGATCTCCTTCTGTCTCTCTCTATAGTGCGATCCAGCGTATGTAATATTTCTTGAGTCACCCTTTCATGCCTGGAACTTCAGCTTCAGCTCACCGTCAAGGGTACTTCGTGGTGTGATTCATGTAGTTACTTTTTCCTGTCACTAAATGAAGACCGTGTTTTCCGTAGATGTGGTTAGCGGGATCGAAAAGTGATTGTCTCGCTGGCTACCTTGTATGGCTCCCCCCAACCCCCTGTCGGTAGGTGAGTTTGGTTGATTTTGATGCTCGCGTCTGACTTATCTCGCCTCATATCTTCAATTTGAAACTTAACTGCCGCCGCTCATTGGACCTCTTACGCCACCTTACATCCTACATCTTAGTGCTGCTCGTAAGGTCATGCTCGTCTGTGCTCATGTTGGTCAGGTTCCAAGTTTATTATGCGTGAAGATTATTGACAGACGTCTCCGCATACTTCACCTTCTCGTCCCTGATTACAGAATGAGGTCTGCGAATCTTCTTGGGACTTTTGTCTTTTGCCAAAGGAGAGTTTGAGGTGGAGACTGGTAATCCCCTATCTTGCGGAGAGATATTCTAATTTGCATATTTGTTTCACCGCCTACAAATCCCCAAAGCTAGCGGCTTTGACTCCTCTCATTCGGCGGACTCTCGTATCCCTTCCTAATAGCGTTGCTGAAGTGTGCGTCTGTCTTCAGTTTTGTCCGCCTCCCTTTGCGGGCTGTTTACAATTTAACTACGATTGATGGCTCATCCGTCCCCTGTGTGTGCTGAGGTTGTCTGCTTATTCTAAATCGGAGACCTCCTGTCTCTCCTGAAGCTTCCTTCTGTCTCACCTGCCTCTCCATGGGAACTCTATCAAACTTAACCAACCTCCAGCGAGGGTCTGGTTGGGTGCATAGCGGTCCTTTCCGGACTACTGTGAGCCACACCTCTCCCTTCTAACGCGTTCTTTACGGCCGAGTTTAGTTGCACGATTGGTTATTAATAGGATTCTGACACTTAGATCTGCTCTGACACTATACGATTTTCCTTACCTTCGCAGGTTGCCTTCTTTGCATCTACAAAATCGACACGAGACATTCTTCTTCCCATCATCCAAAGTTTTTTATGTATTGCTG
>JABUQX010073742.1:45000-50000 GCA_015478945.1 Trachelipus rathkii | reverse complement strand
GAAAACATTGAACTAAAACACTGCACGACTGATAGAGAAAAAATCATACAAGCGAGAAGTCAGATCCATTTAACCGATGGAGAATTCAGATGGCTCCTTAACTCTAATCCAGACCTCCTTCGCATGGACAAATTTCAAAACTTCATTGATACTCCCTGCTTCCTCGTCCTCCCAGAAGATTCTTCACACCACTTTGATGCACTCGAACGCATTCTGCAATTCAAGTGGAATGACCAAGAAACGCTCTCGTCCAGTGCTTTGTCCTTACAAAGCTAGTCAAAGAATTTTTCGAAAAACTGAACGAGAAAGACTCCACTCTCACCTTCCCAGACAAATTTATAAATGCGATAGCAACCGGATTTCTTTATACACAAATACCAAGCCATTTGCAAGACTACAAAAGACAATTTGTAAAAGAGTACGAGTACGACCTGCCTCTCCCCAAGCAAATAAAAAAAAGTTCCTTCAAAAGTCCCACGGCTGACTCTACCTAACGCAAATACAGACCCTGCAACTCCTTAAATGAACGTCAACCTACTTACTAAAAGTGGAAAATTTTCGAGACAGAAACCTACTACTCAACACATACAGAAGCAAACTTTTCTTCAAAAAACTCCACCTGCAAGCCAAACTCAACGATCGTTTCCTTCGCATCCCAGCTCAAACCCCGAGCATTCACCTCAAATATGCTACCATTGTGAGCAATCAGGTCACTTCAATAGCCAATGTCCGTTTAATCCATATTGTCATAAATGTTATCAATATCATGTTCGAGGATCCATATCCCTTTGCAAAAATTCCAGATTTCACCCAAGAAACAAAGACTTTAAAGGTCAAATATCCTCCAATCACTCCCCAAACAAAGGACTTTGGAGATCAAGCGGCATTAATAGGACCGAATATAAGGGCGTACGACACTTCAGATCACCCCCCCAAGAAAAACGATTTCCTCACGGTACCCAAACAATCGGCTAAAATCGCTCCCCTTCTACATCACTGCCCCAGAAAAATTGGAATTCTCAAATAAATCAATTCCAAAATACGCACTTAATCTCCTCAAACATTCAAGAAGATGACCCAAATTACTACATAAATGAAGAAAATCAATATATCCCCTTCATGGAAGATTACCTCTCAGATCAGCAATATTCCTTTACTCTTATTTTAATTATCTACAACCAAGTGATTCTCTTCAAGACACACAACAAGAATTGTATGAAAATGCTTAACAAAATTTTTGAGCACTGAGATTTAGCCCTAAAACTCCGCTAAAACTGTTCCCCTGCCAAAGAGTGTGCATTCTTAATTTAATATCTTTAATAATTTTAATGAAAATAGACCTCAATTAAAGTTTAGCACGCATACTGCACATAATTTAGATTCCACATAATGATCATTTAAATAATAATTAATAATAATAATAATAAAATAATAATTAATAATAATAATTAATAATTAATAATAATAATTATAATATAATAATAGATAATAATAATAATAATAATAAAAATAAAATAATATAATAATAATAATAATAATAATAATAATAATAATAATAATACAAAATAATAATAATTAATAATAATAATTATAATTATAATTACAATCACAATTACAGTTTTAATCATAATCACAATAATAATAATGTATTATAATCTACCGGATTAAAATGTAATTTCTCAATTCTCTAATGAGAATAAGATTAATAAATAATAATAATAATTAATAATAATAATAATAATAATAATAATAATAATAATAATAATAATAATAATAATAATTAATAATAGATAATAATAATAATAATAATAATAATAACAATAATAAATAATAATAAGTAAATAATAAGTAATAATAAATAATAATAATAATAATCAATAATAATAATAATAATAATAATATACATAATAATAATAATATAATAATAATAAACAATAATAATAATAAAATAATAAAATAATAATAAAAAATAATAATAATAATTAATAATAATAATAATAATAATAATAATAATAATAATAATAATAATAATAATAATAATAATAATAATAATAATAATAATAATAATAATAATAATTTCCTGCATGATTTTTATTTTATTTTGAATACTATTAATAATGATAACGGCAATTACATTAATTTAAAAAAAAAATCCATAGTATAATAATCAACTACATACTACAATTGAGCATAAGGTTCTAAACTCTCACAAATTATTGCAAAAATAATTGCCTCCAATCACACACTCCTCTCTCTCTTCCTCTCTATCTTAACATTCACCACATTGCAACCAATTATTTGCATATATTCTCCTCCCTTTCCTTTTTCGCACTCACTCCCATCTCTCTCTCTCCTCTCTCTCTCTCTCTCTCTCTCTCTCTCTCTCTCTCTCTCTGCTCTCTCTCTCTCTCTTTCGCTCTTTATCTCTCTCTCTCTCTCTCTTATCTCCCTATATTATTCTGTCTCTCTCCCTCTCTCTTCCTACTCTCTCTCTCTCTCCCTCTCTCTCTCTCTCTCTCTCTCTCTCTCATCTCTCATCTCTCGCTACCCAAATCTCGGATGTTAACCCAAATCTCTCTCTCTCAGCATTCTTAACAAGATTTATTAACGTCCACCTGTTTGTTTGGCAAAACCTCAATGTTGCAAATAAAATCAGAATCGAACCCTTCTTCCCTCAATTTATCTCAATCTTCCCTTCCTTAACACCACCACTCCTTCCCAACAACAATCCAACAATAGGCAACCAGCGGTCAACTATTTCCAAAAAAAACTCAGTAAGGATTTTCAACAATGGCAATTTGCCAACATAAATTATTTCTCTTAGACACCTGATCCAATGGCTCTTTATGTAAACTCTCAGTCTTTCACAACCTCCAAAATGCACTCAGCAATCCCAAATACCACTACACAAATGTAATATTCAACTTAAATCGATTACAAGCTCCATCTTTCCTCAACTAGGCACTATCGATTTAAAAATACACATTGCAACATCACATTTCCCAGTGACTTTTATGGTAGTTCACGATTCCCTCTGCTCTTTTCAGTCAGATTTCCTTTTAGGACTAATTCTTAGTATATGATCCCATCTCTCTGATCTCAAAAATTTGTGGCTAGTCGTTGACATAAATAACACACCTACCTTTCACCCATTACTAACTCATTCATTCACACTCCTTAACACAATAAATCTTCTCAATCTTTCTCAATTTCCATCTCTTCAACCACCAGCAACATACATGTCACCTCATCTTTAAAATGAAGACGACTTAAAATTTCCAACCCACTCAACTTTGACAAACTTAATGATTCGTAATTTCTCCGATTCCTTTCCAACGAGCCTTATCTTGAATAAAAACATCACGCCCTTATATCCAATGACATCTCCCTCTCTCGCAATATTCTTATACACTCGGAATTATCGGATATATCATACTCTCAAACAGCCACTCTATCATGCCCTCTCTTCAGCTCACCACAACCCTCTCAGGAAAACTTAGTTTTGTCAACAAATAACACTCATATCAATAATTATCTCTACGCCGGTAATATTCTTAGCACATGCAATAAAGGCCAAATAGAGTAGGGAATCATTGAATTTAAGCAATTCTGCCAAACATTACTAAAAAGGAATACCCTCATCTTCACTGCAAAAACCATTATAGTTTTAGGATGATTCAATAGAAACTGCTAAATACAAGATCTTATCTACCTCTAGCCAAGGCCTATCCATAGCCACAAACTTGTTATCCTCAATAAAAAAATTCTCACCTCATCAATCAAACGAGCACCTCAAATAAAGACCACTCTTTTACAGATCCAAAATTACTTGATCAGTTACTACAACTGTACTTTCATAAGAGACGTCATCTCACTTAAGATGACGAATTCCCCATTATCTCATTCAAGTATTCTCCCTTCAACTGAAACCAGACCCCAAAGGTACTATTAACGCCCATAGTATTGACTCCCACACTAAATTATCACACCACACATAGATTTAGAACCACATTAGTTTCTTCAAAAACCTAATCTCCTTCTCCCATATCTCTCTCTGCTGGTAATCCCCAAAAAATAATATTCCTCTCGTACCAGAATTGTAGCCGATTACAGACACATCAACTTCATACAATTTTAGACCGCTACCCTCTCCCATGTATAAACGATCTCCTCAACACATTAGGCAAAAGCTCTCTCTTTACCACTGTTGACCTCCTCGATGCATATCATGCCCTAGAAATTGAGGAGGACTCCCAACCATATCTCCCTTTTCGCACCCAAAACGGGCAATTCTGCTCCACTAGACTCTTTTTTTCTCTCTCTCACCTATTAGGCACAGCTTGCAGAGTATTTCTCGACGACGTTTTAATCACAGGCCACTCAATATCCTCTCATTTTCAAAATATCACTAAAGTTTTTGACTCGTTTAGGAAAAATAACCTTCGCATTAAACTCTCGAAATGCAATTTTCTCAGAACAAGTGTTCTTTTCCTTGGTTTTCGCATCTCAAATAATGGCATAAGCCCTGATCCCGCCAAGTTAATAACACCTCTCCACGACGTCTTCATCCCCACCTTCAAAGAAACACTAAACACCCTAGAATACTCACACCCTTCCCATACATTTAAACAGAACCACCTACCCACTCGCTCAGACAAATCAACACCAGAACACGCCCCCCCCCCGCGATTACAGAAGAGCTTGATCCAAGCTATCAACCACCTCATTTTAAAGTACCCCCACACCCCTCTAAATTAAATTACACAGTCATATTAAAATAACTCAGCATCAACAACCAATCACAGGCAACAAACTTCTATTTCTCACCTTCCTCCTACTAGCACCCGTCCCCCCTTTTCAGAAACAGTACACATAGAAACCCAGACAAACAGCTACCTCCTGTAACAATACCATAATCCTCGCGAGGTACAAAGCCTACCTCATTCTCTCTACTCAAACCTCTTGCTCCCCTTTCACTTCTTCCTTAACGTCTCCACTCC
>JABUQX010073742.1:32500-35000 GCA_015478945.1 Trachelipus rathkii | reverse complement strand
CATTCCCTTTCTAGTCAAAACTATCTCCTAATGTGAAACATAGTTATTTAAGCAGCATATGTGGAAGATGTTTTTGTCAAATAACGAGGGGGGGGGGGAAGGGGAGGTCTAGGAATCTAGCATTAATTTCCATAAAAGTGTTTTTAACCCACAGTCTACTATGTATCGGAGAGAATCATACACTCTTATACTAAGTTATCCTGCTACAGACTCACGATGGCCTAAATAATAAAATTTTGCATGCCTGGAGGGACAACAGATGCCATAATTCCAGGTTCTCTCTCAAAAATAAAATAAACTCACTAAAATGTCAGTCAGGCAAATTTAGAGTTTCTTAGAATTTGTACCTTTGTACCAGAGATTTAAGACTCTTTCCTAAAAATTATTAATAATTTTTGGTCATTCTCAACTTTCCGCAACAATTTTTCAGCCTGCCTCGCACAAAGACATATTTTATGTGAATATAAAGATATTCTTTTTTTATTAACAAATTCTACATATTTAAATAAAGTTAGAAATTAGAATAGTTTGCTTCTAATATCGTTTTCAATGATGTTACTATAAATTTGGATAACTAATATATATATATATTATATATATATATATATATATATATAATATATATATATATATTTTTATATATATCTTTTTCTTATATAATTATATTATATATATATATATAAATAATATATATATATATATATATATATATATATATATATATATATATATATATTATATATATATATATATATATATATATATATATTATATATATATATTAATTATATATATATATATATATATATTTATATATATTATATATAAATATAATAAATAAATATATATATTATATATATATATATATATATATATATATATTATATATATATATATATATAATATATATATATATATATAATATATTATATAATATATATATGATATATATATATATATATATATATATAATATTTTGAGTGTATAATATTAATAAGCTTGTGAATGGAACCAGAGTTGTGAAATTTGGAAAGGGTGGGGTTCCGCAAAGGTGTCAAGTTTGGGGGGGGGGGGTATGGTTCAGCCACCAAATTGAATTTTGAAAAACGGATTTCATTTTTTTTTTTTAACAGATTAACTGTGAGTACCAAGTTTTGGCAAAAGCTGAAGGGATGTGGTTACAAACTTTGTGTGATTTGTCAGAGATTGCAATACATATATAAATGATTTAGAACAGGGACCTAAATGTAAAGTTTATAAGTTTGCAGATGATACCAAAGTGGTATGTCAATAAGGAATAATGATGATGTATAAACATTTAAAATGATCTTCATTAACTTCTTGAGTGGGCAGATAAGTGGGAAATGAAGTTTATTAGTAAAAAGTGTAAGGTTGCTCAAATAAAAGATTTAACTACGATATGAATGGGGATTGACTTGGGTCTGTAGACCAAGAAAATGATTTAGGTGTGATTATAAGCAGTAATCTGAAAGTGGCTAATCAGCGTTTGGAAGCAAGGAATAAAGTTAATAAGATGCTAGTTGCAATAAATCACAGTCATTTATAAGATTAAGGAAGTTAGTTATAAGTAAGCTGTATAATAGCTATGTTAGCCCAGTATTAGAGTATTGTGCACCAGTTTGGGCCTCTTATTTAAGAAAAGACATACGGTAGATATGCTGGAGAGAGTGCAACATAGCAACAAAGATAATTTCAGTGTTTGAGGGTAAAAGCTATGAGGAAAGGCTTAAGAAGTTAGAAATGTCTTCTATAGAAAGGAAATTTTTTAGAGGGAACATGATAAAAATCTGCAACATATTTAGATCTGTTGAAATATTGAGACTAATAAATTATTTATAATAGACCACGGACGGGAAAACAGAGGAAACAATAAGAAAATTAAGAAGACATGTAATCTTGATGTAAGGAAACATTCATTCAGTAATAGGGCTGTTAATTTTTGGAATGGCTTGCTGCATTAAGTTGTTGAGTGTGACTCGCAACATTTAAGAAAAGATTGGATAGGTATATGGATGGCTGAGGCATCATATAGAATATTTTCACCAAGCCAAATTGGCGTGTTTTTAATTACTTATTAAAGTAAAACTGTACGTTGTAGTAATGACAAATTTATTAAAGCTTGTAGTGTGGTTAGCTTTTACCTTACCTCTAGTTTTTGCTTTTGATAGTGGTGACCTATATATTATATTTGCATTTGTTTATGGTATTGACAATCCCTAGGGTTCAGTGTAGGTTGTTTATGTTGCATGGGTATGTGTTTGATAAATATTTAGATTGACTGGGACAGTCTCGATAGGCCCATGTGGCTTCTTGCTGTCTCTTTATTTTTTGTTCTTATGAGATTTTTAAACATTCAAATTCAATATTTATCAACCAAAATTTTAGTAAAACTAGCAGCCTAGCTGAACAAAGCTAACGTGAAATATCCTGACTGGAAGTATTGTAGTTTGATTGTATGGAAATGTCCATCTAAATTATA
>JABUQX010073742.1:20000-27500 GCA_015478945.1 Trachelipus rathkii | reverse complement strand
TCAAACCATTACTTATCTTAACTTTCTGCTGAGTAAATCCCCCCCTTTCCATATTCTCTCAGACCACTCAACGCTCTCATTCCTTCTCCTACTCTATGTTCTATCTCCTCCTTCATCCCCCCCCCCTTACCCAGATCCATCCCTAAATATCTAAAAATCTTTACTTCTTCCAATACTACACCCCCCACTCGAACCTCTAACCCCCCCCCCTCCTCACTTTCCTCCCCCTCAAACACTAACACTTTACTCTTACCACGATTTATTTTAAGCCCCTTTTGTCCGCACATTCTCTCAAACTCCCCACCAAATACGCTCACCCCTTCCGCGCTCTTCGCCACTAGGACAGTATCATCCGCAAACAGTATTCATGTTCACTTCCCTTCTATCATTCCCATTTGTCAATTCCACCCCCTCCCCTCCTCACCATTCCTCTGCAAACACTCTCCATAAAAACAAATTGAATAGCCACGGCGACATTACACACCCCTGCCTCAGTCCTCCGCCACCCCAACATCTCACTCTCTCCCTCCTAAACACTCTCACACACATTCTACTATTCTTATAAAATGCCCTGATACCCTTACCTAATTTACCCCCCACTCCATTTTCCTCCAACACCCTCCACATTCACCTCTTTTCACTCTATCATATACTTTCATGCTTTCTCTAAATCTAAAAAAACACCCATTACACTTTCCCTTTCCTCTCAATACTTTTCTCCACAAGCATCTTTAGGTGTAAACACTTGATCCACACCCCCTCTTCCCTCCCTAAATCCTAATCCTTGTTTCTTCCCCCATTCTTTCACTTCCTTAAAACCACTCTTCACTCGGCTCAATACAGTTAATTTCTACCATCTACACTTTCACCTTATCACATCACTGTAAAAGACAATATACCTCATATAATTCGTCCACATTCCATTCAACTATCACACCTTTTCCCCTTATACATGAGGGAAACCAAAATCAACCACCTCCCTAAATCCTGCAAGTACCACACCACTCCTCCAACATATATGTATATACCTATACAGGGGTACATATATGTACCCCTGTACCTCCCTTCTGCAACATTCCCATTCTCACACCATCCAGACCTGCGGACTTCCGTCATTTTTTTGCCAAGATTTACTCAAAGTGCCCTAATAATATTATCCTCCATTTTATTTCATCTATCCCCGTCACCCTTACCCCAATTACCATTCCACCATTCTCCCACCTTCGATGCAAGATCTTCCTCCCCTCACCCCCCCACTCATTCAATTAAATCCACTTAAAAATACTCCCCTCACACCTCTTATCCTCACCCTATCCTTCTCTCCTATCCACTCCCCATCTCCACATCCCTTAATCCTCTCCCCCAACCCCCTCCTCTTCTTTCCGTTTTTATTTAATATTACTTTCTTGACAAAACATCTTACTTCCTGACTTGCAAATTCTCATCGTCAACCTTTCTGTATCCACGCACTACATCTGTTTGGCTCTTTCTCTTCGCACCTCGTTCACCGCCCTTCTTTGCTTCCACTCTAACCCTTTCATATATTCCTCCCAGCACGTAAATCCGTCTCATACCTACATTCCCATACCAATGTTCATAATAAGCTTCCTATTTTTCCCTTTTCACCACCGTGCCTTCACACTCCTCACATCACACCATTCGCTCCGTTCCTTCTGGCTGGCGAGCGCGCAACCCTTATTACTCCACATACCCTTCTAGGCCTCTTCACATTGACTGCTCCTTAAATCTCGCTCACTCTCACCTCCCCCATTCCCCCGATCCGTCTACGTCTTCCACCTGCTCATACTTCCTAGAAATCCGCTGACACACTGTCTCCTGCCAATTTTTCCCCTTGTATACACCTGCACTACTCCTTTTTGCCTTTCCTTAAGTCGTCACACTCCTCCTACCCTTAACGCTTGGCAACCACCAAATAGGATCGATATCCCGGCCCCGCCCCTCTAAATAAGCATTGTACATTGCTAGTAACATCTTATCCTTCCCATTACACACACCCATAATTCCGAGTACCGCCCTCCCCCCTGTTATCTCACTCTTCCTATGAAGATATTACTTATTGGATTTTTCACATTTTTTGTAACCACGTAGTTTCCCTCTACTATTCATTCTCTTCAACACAACACCTCTAACACAGAACTTTCTCCATTGAAACTTCCTCTCCCTACCCCAAATGGTCCTATTCTTCTTGTGTCCCACCCCCTCCCTACCCACTCCTGCATTTAAATCCCCCAATAGACAAATTTTATCGTTAATTAACCCCAAAACTTTCCCAACACTCATTCAACTCATTCCAAAATTCTTTCTCTCTCCTCCTCCGCTCGCTCCATTCACTGGGTGGGCATAAATGCACATCATAAAAAACCCACATTCCCCCCCGAATTCACTTTTACCCACCATTATCCCTTGAACTCACCTGGCTACACCACCGCTTACCTTATCACCACACCTCTTTTCCTCAAACTATTCCTACCCTTCCTCCCTTCACTCTCTCGTTTCACCCCTATACCATACCCTTGTATTTTCCAAAATCCATCTCCCTCTTTCCCCTTCAGCTTAGTTTCCGTTATCCCTAACACATCCAACCTTCTTTCTTCAAACATTAACCCCACTTCCTCCCTCTTCAAATCTTCGTTTACCCCTCTCACATTCATACACCCCACCCTTATTACCTCTCTCTTCCCCATCTTTTCCCTTCTTCTATATCTATTTCACCCAGGCTGCACGTTTTGTGGGACTTCCCACCCCAGGCACTTCCCAACACCTGAGGCCCCACCCCGCTCACCGAATATACCCACAACAACACTAACAAGAAAAGCGTTTAAAATGAATAAATAGTAAATTATAAAAATATTAAAAATATAAAAATATGAAAAATAAATAAGGTAAACCTACACTCGCGACATTTTACGCACACACATAACAACACACACCCGCCCTGTAGCACTATTAACGTATATGATTACAGCATCCATAATCAGACAACATATATATTAGACATTACATACCCTAATATTAATTTATTATCTAAATTTTAACGTATCAATAAACAGTACGTACTAATTTATATATATTCTAAATTGGATCAACAAACGGTGGATTACGAAATTTATTATTATCTGTCTTCAATAAGTATGGCCTTGTGTTCTTAAGATATACCAAGGTAGTTTAGAGCTTGAATTATATATTCAACTTAATTATATTTACTATATCGAAATACAAATCTAAATCGGCTCATAACGATATAACTCAATAGAAAATTTAGTAGTCTCTATGTTGTCAATCGCTTACTAGCACTATACTAATGATATTATTTATTATTTATAACATATATATAGAGAATTAATAATTGGGCGGTGACTAAATCTTGCCTCTTCGTAACAAACTATCTTCTTCAAATCGCACCTCCGATAGATACGCGCGAAAATGATGCTATGAAGATACTACTGCGGATTCCAGTCTCCTAAATTAATTATGGGTTTTTCTTAATAAGTTATTTATAAACCAGTCTGATACCCAATTCTTACAAAATCGCATGTTATTGCTTTGATGTATATATTTCTTTTTGAAAGAATATTTGGTCACTTAACGTTCGAATCTGCCATAGAAAAGCTTCACGAGAAATATTAAAACTTTACAAAATAAACATAAAGTCGGTGAACTATTTAAGAAGTTTTCAAATATTAGGACAGAAACTATACCACTCTATTTACAAAGTCACCATTGGTTTTATCAAGCCTGTAGATACCAAAATCTCATCATTTCCAATACAATTTCGCAAACCTTCATAAAGCTTAAGGTTTATTTGCACAAGTTTTAACTTACTAGTCTGTTTTTAGAAGATTTAACCTAGAAATCTTCAAATACGTTTTAATTAACTATGTGGTTTTAATTAAATATGTGGTTATTAAAGACCCAACTTATTAAAACAATCTATCAAGAACCAAATCGCTTTTCAATACAAAGTCCAATTCGAAAAAAACTCAATCAACTGATTTAACACCAACATCCAATATATATATATATATATATAATAAATACTATATAAATATCTTTAGTTTATAAAATATAGTATATAATGATAAAATATATATATATGCTCAATATTTATATATATATATATATATAGTATGATATATATATATATATATATATATATTAATTATATATATATATATTATAGTATATATAGTATATATATATATATATTATGCATATATATATATATAGTACTATATATATATATATATTATAATAATATATATATAATATATATAATATATATATATATTTATTATATATCAATTTGCCCTTTAGTTTATCAACACACGAGATAGTTTATATTTTTATTGAAAATTACACATATTAAAACCAATATAAAACATAATAATAATATGTGTAATTTTCAATACTAAAATATATAACTATCTGTGTGTGATTAAACTAAAGAAGGCAAGATTGATAAAATAATATATTTTGAATAGCGATCGGGATAGCTATATTTACAATAAAAATTAGTATATCATATATAATTATATCATAGTATTAATATTAAACTGATTATATAATATATATATATATATACTAGATATATATATAGTATATTCATATATATATATATATGTATATAATATAGTATATATATATATATTATAATAATAGTATATAATAATATATATATATTATTATATATTACTATATATAATATAATATTAGTTATATATAGATATATGTTATATATATATAGAGACGAGAGAGAGTAATGAGAGATGAAAGAGAGAGGAGAGAGAGAGAGAGAGAAAGAGAGTATAGAGAGAGGGAGAGGAGACTGGAGGCGAGAGAGAGAGGTTGAGGGAGATGAGAGAGAGCGGGAGAGAGAGAGAGAGAGAGGAGAGGGGGAGGAGAGAGAGGAGAGAGAGAGAGAGAGAGAGAGAAGAGAGAGAGAGAGAGAGAGAGAGAGAGAGAGAGAGAGAGAGAGAATAAAAATTTTTTTTCAGGTTTCAATTTTTAAATATGAAAAGAAGAGGTTTCCCCGATTTATATTTTATCACATAATTATAATATTTATTATATTTTATTATGATATATTATCAATTATAATAATTTTTGATATTTCATATTATTGAATTTATAAAAAATGTTCGATTTGACACAGATTTAAAACTTTTCTAAGATTCATTTTTAACCTTCTTTTACATTGTTCTTTAAAAAATAATTTCATTAACCTAGAATACTATGACTAACCCTATATAATTACTCATATTATATATATATATATATATATATTATATATATATATATATAAATATAATATAATTATATATATATAAATATATAATATATATGTTATATATGCACAGTATAAGTTTATGGTGGTCCGGAACAGAATCGAATACAGATCCAATACTTCCCACAAAAGAAGATTTGGGAAGAGCTAGATGTGCGGCAAATTGCTTACGGGTTTCACGGCAGTTCTAAATTCTAATGGCAGTTGATTGGCATCGTGCGGGCTTGACAGATCTTATTAGGGTGTAAGTCATGGCCCTGATATTAATATGAAGTAATTGAGATTTTGGCCAAGTAAGTGTACGAGTTAATAGTCCAATCCTTTAACATTAGAGTAAACAATTTAAGGCGCAATTATATAAACTTACTTTATTTTTAGTGTCAACAACAGTATAATATATATATATATAATAATATATATATATATATAATATTATATATATATTAGCATATATTATAATATATAATAATATATATATACCTTATTATATTAATTATATATATATATAGATGTATGAAAAGAAAATGTAGAAAAAGAAGAATGAAATACTAACTGTAAGGGAAACTTATATAATATACATATATATATCTATATCAATATATTATATAATATATATATATATACTATATAATATATATATATTATATATCTATAATATACCGTAATACTATATATTATATATACTATAGTATATATAAATATGAATATATTAAAATATTAAATAATTATATAATATATATATATATAAATCATAATAACGATGATTATTAATACATAAATATATATTATATATTATATATTAATTATAGTATTATATAGTATAATTACTATATAATATAATAAATTATATTATATAATATAAATTATAACATATATAAATATATATATATATTAGATATATATATATATGAATATAGATATATAGTATCATATATATATATACATATATTATATAATATCTCGTATAATATATTGTGTAAGGTTAAAATAAGAAGATTGATTGAAAATCATAACCGCTGAATAAGATTTGACCTAGATATAGTTAAATCTTAAATGAATACTATTTATGATAACACTAGTAATAATAATTATTAGTAGATAATTATACTGACTGTTGCAGTGGTAATGATAATACTAGTTAATAATTATTATTATTATAATTTTATATAATTATTATAAGTTATTATTAATTATATTATTATTAATTAATTATATATATTATTATTATTATTATTATTATTATTATTATTATTATTATTATTATTATTATTATTATTATTATTATTATTATTATTATTATTATTTTTATTAAAAGTTCCTTAATAATTTTATCAAAGTTACTGTAACAATTTCGTGGGTCAATGCTAAATCAGGGTGGAAAGAGGCGATTCCTGAGGTACAAGACCTCTCGTTTCAAGACTCCGCGCATGGACATTCAACAGGCCAAAGGCATCCAAATTTTTAAAACTTATGGTAGGCATTTTATTATTATTAACTATTATAATATTATTAACTATAATTATTAATTATCATTTATTTACTATATATTAAATTATATTATTATTATATATTATTTATTTCATTATTATTATTGATTATTATTATTATTAATATAGATTATATTTTGATTATTTTAATTATTATTAAGATATTTAATATCATATCACATAATCCTACTTCGTATTTATTATTTATATTATTATTCATATTATTATTATTATATATATATTATATAATGTATTTATTATTATTATTATATTATTATTTTTAAATTATTATATATTATTAATTATTATTATTTCAAAAACATTTTTAAACACAATACGGTAATTAGATTATTTATTAATTTATATATATCTTTTTATGCTTTTTTTATTTTATCACCCTCTTTGAATAGTGATCTGCCCGTGAATGATGATAACTTTAAAAAGATAATTAGTGGTTAATAAATATATTATTTATTAGTTAAATATCCTGATGTGATTTATTGCTATTATAGTAGTATATATATATAGTATATTCTATATAATATTAGATATTAATTATATATATATATGATACTATAATATATATATATAATATATAGTATATATATAATTATATATATTATATATATATAATATACCATATATATATAAATAAATATATAAATAATATATATATAATATATTACTCGTCAAAAAATTAGCACCATT
>JABUQX010073742.1:0-12500 GCA_015478945.1 Trachelipus rathkii | reverse complement strand
AAATTTATCTATCCATAGTACTAATAGTATTTCTACTACACAATCACCATCATCACAGTCTTTACCTCAAACATCATCAAGTTCACCATTACTTTTTGATTCTAATATGAAATTGACCTCAAGAAAGGGTCAAGGAGTAACTCCTTCTCCACATCCAGTGTTTATTTCTGATAGCTCTCATGAATTAGACAATTCGGATATTAATTTAGAAGGAAAATCTGACATTGTTTCTTCGGATCCTGTTGAAAACCAAAATGAAGCTTTAACGGAAGCACCTCCTACTATTAAAGACATTCAATCTATATTAGAAAACCTACTTTACATTGCCACAATGAAACCAAGCACATTACTTAACCTGAATGACGAAGAAAATGATAAAACAACAGACTCTCCCAAAGATACTGAGGATAAAATTTATAAACAATCATTAACAGATAATTATAATACTCAATCGGAAGCAAACCTAGGTAATAAAGACTTATATGAGCAATCGACGTCAAGTAGTTTGAGAAAGCCTTCTGGAATTAAGAGTGGAAGGTATCCTTTAGACAAATTTCGTTATCAAGCACAAAAGTCCAACATTTTCACCACTTCCAGCACTACTGAGCGAACTGCTGCTGCTCCCTTTACTCCAAAGCTTTCTTTACCTTTTAACATCTGGAATGTTCTCACTACTAACAAACCGTTAATGTTACAAACTGATGTAGTAACATCAACAAGTTTCGAGATAAATTACGGCTCAACAACTGGGGCTCTGACACCGGTATATATTCATTCGAGTACACATAAAGACTTACTGGATCTCGGTTTAAACAAAACTCTCTCAGGATCAAACTTCTTTATACCAATTATATCAGGTAAAGACGTACAGTACGTAAAGGTGAATCGGACGAGAGAAAACTATCCTAATGTTGTTATTGTAAATTTAGCAGATTCTGAGAATAGAGGATTAGAAAATATAGGACCATTACTTCTCGATGATAAAGGGAAAAAAGTAGATTTTACTCCTGATTTTATTGCGAGTATATCTTATTTGTTGGATAAAATCAAGCAGCAGGGTCAGGAAAATGACAGTTCTCCTCAAGGGGAAACTTTTAGAAGCATTCAAGAAAGTCCATCAATTAATAATTTACCTGAACTCAAAAATGTCACTTTCGAAAATGTCTTATCATATTTAAGCACATTCTTGGTTAAAGAAACTGTTCCGAGGAACTTTCATCCATTGCCGCATATTTCTGCAAAAGACAAAGATGGATTTTTATCTTATGATGCTAAATCTTCTTTAATAAATGATAAAAGTAATATTGTTCAAGATCCAATCAGATCCTTTAAGAAAAATCAAAAAAAGAGTGGAAAATCTATCAAAATATCTCCAACATTGACATTGTTTGTTGTTCGTCAGAAAAACGAGAAAAGACCAAGAGTGATTTCTATCTTTGATAACTCTCCGGAACAAAAACGCTCAGATAGAAGTAAAAATTCTCCTATTCACGTTTTTAAATTTAAAGAGGGACAGTCTCTTGACGAACTTCTTGGTGAAATTTTTGAGTCAATTTCTAAGGATAAAACTGTCTAAGGCCCATCTGATCAAAAAAAAAGCGAGAGATCCTCTTTCCTAAAATTAGGCGCCATAAAATACCAATGCTCCGGCTACTCATTATCATTTTTTTAGGCGTGGTTGCCGTGATAATCTAAATATGGGCTTAATTCAACATGATCTTTACCCTTCATCTCTAACCATGCTCCCTCTGGAATTTATGTCTTTTACACTAATCTTACTCGCATGTCACCATTTTCTTATTTTCATTAGATCAATTATTAAATAACAATTCAAAATCCAGAAAAACCTTTCAATCTAAGAGCACCCCTATTCTCATCAAACAAATTAAATGTGGACTTCACATAAGACGTAATAATGCAATACTATATATATACATAATATTAATATATATATATAATATAATATTATATATATATATATATATATATATATTATATATTATATATTAATATATCATATATATAATATCATATAATATATTATATATCATTATATAACTTTATTATATAATATATAATATTATAATATATATACAGTATATTTTTAATGATTGGAAAAAAAAAAAATGTCGTTTCTTTACGCTTTCTTCCTTTCCCATTTTATTTCTAATCGACGTACAGCGTCTAAAGAGGAAAGAATAATGAAGCAATTTATTAATTTGCAGCGACAGACTTTATTCCCAGCCAAAACATCCGTTTTCTCTTCTGGCGCCAAAAAACTGATTGCCATTTTCCAGCAATCTTCTGTGGGAAACTTACGGTGAACTTTATCTTCTCATTAATAAGCTTTGTTGATAGAAGATTGTTTTCTACGACTTAAAGCATCTATGAGACATTATTTAATACTAGTTTTTTAATATATTATTATATCCAACTTAGTAAGTGAGATGAGATATACGATACAAGATATATATATAAAGGTAAGTATAAATGGAAAATAACTCAATTGTTTTATATCAAAAATTATGTATAATTATATACATCATATAGAGAGAGTATATATAGTATATACTATATATAATATATACTATATATATATATATTAATATATATATATATATGTTAGAGATTTAAACTATAATTAATTAATGAATGATAATATATATATATATATATAATATATATATATTATATATATAATATATATACTATATATATACTATATAATAATATATCATATATTATTTAGTATATTATAATATATATATATATATATATATATATACATATATACTATATATATTATATATATATGATAGATATATACTTATATATATATATATAAATTATATTTATATAATAATACTATATATATATATATGTATGTTAGAGTTATATATATAATATATATCAATAATAAGTAAATAATATATCATTTGAAATATATTAATATATTACTATATATATAGTTATTTATCAATATAGTGTACATATATATATATATGATATAAATATATATATTATACAGTATATAGATATATTCATACATTATATCATAAAATATATATTATAATTATACGAGACATATATATATATATAGTATACGATATATATATAGATGATAGTACCAAATAAGGAAATAAAAGAGATAGATATATATAGATAATACATATATGTTAGGGAAGAGTGTAGATGATATAATAATGAGGAATTGATCTTTTTGATATAATAATCTAATTATATTTATTTATTTCATACTATCAGAATATATATTTATACAATTAATATATAATAAATACTATATTAAATTATATAATAATTATATAAATATAATATAATGATAATTAATTACATATATTATATATATATATTAATAATATATAATAATAAATTAATATATCTAATAATATATAAAATATATATAATAATAAAATTAATAAATATTTATACTATATTATTTATATATAATTTAAATAAATTATTATATATTATATTAAATATCAATATTAATATATATAATTATAAATAATATAATATAATATAATATAATAAATTAATAATAATTATAATAATGTCATAATAAATAATATTAAATAATTTCTTCATATATAATAATTAATATTATATAAATATAAAATAAGTAATCATAATAATAATTATTAATAATAAATACATACTAATATATATCATAATAAAAATAATAAAATAAATAAATAACATTTATATAATATATATTATAATTAATATAATTATTATATACTAATAAATATATATTAAATTAATATTAATAAATAATAATATAAATCTATATAATAATAAATCTACATAAACCTATATATTATCAATATTATCTAATAATATAATAATAATATATATAAATTCATATATATAATACCTATTAATATATAATAAATACAATAATAATATATTACATTATATAATAATAATAATGATATTATAAAATTAATATATTATATATTAATTAAAATATAATAATAATTAAATAATTTAATAATATACATAATAATAAATATTGTATATAATTATTATAATTTAATAATATATAATATTAATATAATAATAAATATATAATAAATTAATTAATTTAAATTATATATA
Source organism: Trachelipus rathkii (assembly GCA_015478945.1). Taxonomy (NCBI): domain Eukaryota; kingdom Metazoa; phylum Arthropoda; class Malacostraca; order Isopoda; family Trachelipodidae; genus Trachelipus; species Trachelipus rathkii. The sequence goes on along the minus strand of JABUQX010073742.1, from coordinate 8,381 downwards.
AATATAATAATAATAATAATAATATATAATATTATATATGACACTTAAATTAATAATTAATAACTGTTTAAATATCTTTTTCTTTAATTTGAAAATTAAATTATTAGATAATAATGATATATAATAAAAGTATTTGTTTATATAATTCTATATATATATAATATGTTATTCTCACCACATATATCTAATGATTATTTTTATTAATTCTTTATTATTTTTTTTATTTATTTTTGTTAAATATTGTTTATTAATAAATTTTTTTATAATTATCATTATTAATAATAATAATTAGTAACTTTTAATTACTTATAATTTAATATAACATTAAAGTATTTTATAAACATTATTTATATAACATCTTAAAATATTCAAACAAACAAATCACACTCTATTGAATTATGAGCAATAATAATTAACAATGATAACATTAATCAATTGCATATAATAGCTGTAGTATTATTAATATGACAATTTAATATCTTACATTTTTTATTATTCAATTTATATTACAAATCATTTATATATATAATGATAATTGCATAATATATTTGCAGTCTAATATTTGACCAAGTATTACGTGCAGACACATAATATGCAAATTTATTTCATACATATACGATTATAAAACTGCCTCAGATATAATCGATCTTTTCTTTAAAAAACTATATAATAGATAATTCTGAGCAATAGACGCAAGACGCGCGCCTGTGAAGCTTGTAGCTCAGACCTCTCTAAATTATTTCGCTCGGCCACTCAGCTATAATCTAATCATGAAGACGAATTGTAAGACTAACCTAATACTCAAATGACTAATAACCAATAATTAACATAGTTATATAAATATTAATAATAGTTAATAAAGTAACAAAGTAAAATATATATTTAACTAACATATTTAAACTCTACAATCCTAAAAATAATATATTATATCTAACTATAGATAGAGATTTTCATATATTTGTGTGATGCCACCTTTAATATCATTTTCAAAATATATTTACACATAATTATATATCATGTACACTTGTCATTATTACATCCGCACATATTTATAGATTCACGTACATTTGATTATTATATCCATACATAAACTCTATACTACTTCAATGTACGTTACTTATGATTATTTATGACCTATGTAGTACAAATATTAGTATATATAATAAATTTCATATGGAATGCTAGTATTAGGCTCTTAATTCTTAGAAATGAATCCCTTAATAATTAAAATCCCATAAATCAAGTCATTTAATAGAATTAGGATATAATAATTTGAAAAATAATGCAGTTATGCTCAAATACAGTACTCTAACTAATTAAATTACTATATTAATATATAATTATATATAATAATCGAGTCATCCTTATTAACAGTAAATATTTGATAAACATCTACAATTTCGATACATATCTATATTCTAATTATATACAGCATCAATGCTATTGGCAAAGCTAAGGAACCCATTTGCATAAGTGATTTCTTTTACCTCTCATTTGCAGTATATACCTTAATTTTCAAACATATTCTAATACACTATAAGAGTCTGTTTGAAACTTGCTAATGTAGCTGCATAAAAATCACATAGGAAAACTTTTAGATATTACGATTTGCACTCAAAATATATTTACTTATAAACAACCATAGAATATAAAAATCCTTTAATATTATTTATGTTTAACCTATTTCTACACTTATCTTTCTTATCAGTGTTTACAATAAATAATATTATTACATCTATTAGAATGATCTGAATTGCCATATCATTTACGTTTCAGGCGCATGCTTTTCTGTAAAATTTCTTTTGAAAAACTTTAAATAATTAATTAATATAATTATACTTGATCTTCAAACTGAATATCAGGGCAAGACCTATGTTGTGAAGGATAATACTATTACACGATTTCCAACAATGTATTCAAATTTGAAAATATATATATAAATTGATTCTTCAGAATCCTGTACGTATACTTAGAACTAACCTTTAATGATACCTTGGTATATAGGCATAATATCTAAAGATCCAATTAAATTCAATAAGATCTCAATAATATAGAACGATTCTTGTATAATAAAAATAGGTATTATATCCATATCAATTAGGCCTAATTTAGGACCATAAATAACGAATTTATTATCAACCAATCAAATATTTTACAGTAAATAGATAGTCATTTTAAATATCAATATTTTGAACCTAGATTAGCTCTAAATACAGTCCTCGGAATACAGGTACTATAAAAAGTGTATTATAACCAATTATTACTAAGCTCTTACAGATCGCTAAGAAGATAATATTACATAAAACTACATATTTCAGTAAGCAGCGAGGTACAGTTTACGTCATCTGTATATGAGAAGTTGCGTTTGTGTATTGCTTTCATCTCAGTGTATGAAGATAGAGCCTCATATATGATAATCATAAGGCCCAATATAATAGAAAATTCCGAACCATAGTTAAATAATAATAAACTTTTTCATTAGATTATACTATGCATAATTTGAATACTGCTATTATTCATAAATGATTAAAAGTGTAAAATAGATGTTCATTTTCATAGTAAACCGCTACAATAGAGATGATGTTTCACCTCAATAATTGTTATGTTCCTAAAGAAGATGTAATCTTATATTTCGTTTATTTGTTGTATACTTTTGTATCAATCAAAATGCGGCTAAAAACATTATGATAACCATAGTAAAGTTCTTAATAGAACAAAACGTGACCATAGCTTTTGGTCGTGAGGACTAAGAGAGTTGCTAGGGAGGCTAAACCTACCTGTATATATGTACTGGATTATTGACTATATCAGTACTTTTATTTACTTAGTAACATAGTATGTTGTAAGATAAAACGTCAATAAAAATCCCTCCAGTAGTTGATAATTTAAACTTAAAGGACTCCAGATATAAAAATTTATAAGAACAAAAAAAATATAACAGATAATAATAATTACTATGTCAAGCCTCCAATGAAATATGAAATATATATAGAAAAAAGTTATTAAAAACTGTAGTTAAACACATTCAATAATAATAATTATGAAAAAGTAATTAATAAAATTGATACATATAATTAATTAACATAAAAATAAGTTTAAATAGAATTATACGCTATAGTATAAGTGTAAGATAGAGAGATAGCGTGCTGTGGTAGTGTGTGTGTGTGTGTGGATGTAAGTAAATCTGTAGTAATGTAGGAATGTGTATAAGTTAAAATCTGTAGTGTAGAATAAAAGTAAATTCTAGTAGTTGCAGCTTGTAAAATGATTAATCTGTGATAGTTGAAAGTGTAAGTAAATCTTTGTTAGTGTAGCAACTGTAAAGATTATCATCTAGTAATAATATAACTCATAATAATCAAATAATAGATATAATAAATATAATTGTAAGTTAAAGAAAAATCTAACATGTGAATTCGTAAGTTAAATCTGAAATAGTGAGTGTAAGTGAATCTGAATACAGAGAATAATTAATTAAGCTTGTGTGTAGATGTTGATAGTTATTGTAAGTTAAATGTAAGTGAATCCTAAATGAGAGTAAATATAAGTAGTATCATTACTGACATGTTGATATATAAGTATAGTCATAAGGAATGGATTGAATAATAGTAGATAAGATGTGTCACCTTATTGTGATATATATAGTTAATAATCTGTCATATATGCTAAGATGTCTATGGTAAACTGTAAGTATGTCACATAGTGAACAGGTTGAGTGTGTAATGCAATAATATAATAGTGTGTGTGTGATGATGTGTGTATGTCTGTGTGTGTATATGTGTGTGTGATTGTGTGATTGTGTAGCATGATAATAATTATATAGTAATAATAATAATACATAAAATAATAATAATAAAATAATTAATAATATTTAATAATATTTAGACTATTGACTTCAATAAATATATGTAGTAGTAATAATATTCAAAGAGATTATCATCTGACGCATGCTAATATTAATAAATACAAAATAGGTCACTAACATAAAAATTATTAAACTATAGTAATATATATTAAAAAATATAAAAAATAATAATAATATAAATAATTAATAAATAATAATAAAAAATATAAATAAAATAATTCTTTAATTATAAATTTAAATTAAAAAAGTATAAAAAATCTAAAATAATAATAAACATTCAAAATGAATTTAAAAATATATGAAAGCATATATAAATAGATTAACTAACCTCTCATTCATTTGAACCGAATCTAATTTCTATTTTAAAAGTTAGTAAACAATTATGATATAATTCAGTTAGTCAATAATAACTATACATGTTAAAATATTTATTCAATACAAGAGTTATAAGCATGAATAATAAAGCAGTTAAAAAACAATAAGCCATACGTATTCCACCACTAAAGGTTAAAATTTAGGTCATCATCTCTTCGTCAAATTGATTTACTGATTTACTTAGTTAAAAAAATGGTAATATTAAATTATATGATTATTAAACTCTTAATACAAGTAAACCGCTCGCAGTACAGCAAAATTAAATTGAGTGAGATCCGTCCGGAGTAAATAACTAGTGATGTTAAAATCTAAAAAATATATTAAAAACTTTAATGCAATATAAATATCCAGTTATTTAATTTTCGAATATAAAGCATGTATAAAAATCTAGATGGTGTAGAAGCCATGTTGTTAAAGGCATGTGTAATAGAAAACACAAGAATAACATCATTCTAAAATTTCCCCACTTATTCCGGTAGTATATTCTATCACCCATATAATCTATATTGTATCCTACCTCATTGTTACTAAGTCATATTTAGGTATGTACATTCTTTACTAAACTATACATTATCACGTCGTACGGATCTAACTAAACAAACAGTTACTAAAAACCTCATTGTCGACTTAATAGCAGTACAAAACAAGTTAATATACCTATACAAAGCCCAAGTTAAAACTAGCAAACATGACTACTGACCACTTATACTAATCCCTTAGTGTTAGGTAACACCTCTTGATTTACTGCTTAAGGTATGTAATGTAATGTTTTTAATAAAAATTTCGTACAGTTGTAGTACATAATAATTATTTATACATCAATGCTATTTTAATATTCAATATTAATAATTACAGTACGACTTTTAAATTTATCTTTAAATAACTTATAATACTAATAACAATTATTAAATATATTAATATAATATATAAATAGTATTTAAAAGTAAATAAGTAATTAAATAGATAAATTTAATGAATATAAATATAAATAATATATGAAGGGTTTATAAAATATTATATTTTAGCGTATGTGTAATTTAGTACATTCCTGTAATTTTACAAGTTAAAATGTTTTATTAAATTAAAATTATAAGTATGAAAATAATAAATATGCATAGTATTATTATATAGTTTATGACTTACTGGAAAAATATTATGTAAATAGTTATTACATATTTATGTATCATAATTTTATTCGTTACGCATGCGTAAATTATTGCTGCACATTACTAATGATTTGTTAAACGCAACTGATACGGCGGGGACCGCGCAGACCACCCTGCGGCGTGCGCGGCTGAGCTGCCTTATGTAATAGTTGAGAGCTATGTCATGAATACACTCTATAAGTCATAGATGTATTACTTAATAAATGAATTAAGTAGGATCAATAATGAATAATACCAATAATCAATAATAGAAAAATTATGTTTCATGGTCAGTGAGAACATATTCCCTATTAACTCAATTTTCTTTTTGATATCGTTTAGAAGATCAGAGAATGAGCACATACAGAAAAATGAATTTCATTCCAGATTGATGCAAATCATGACCAATTAATACGAGTATGGCGTATCATATACGCCCCGTACTCACTCAAATCATGGAATGATCAAAGATAGAACCCTTCAAGTATGATGCACCATCAATGCTGATGCATAGCCCTTTGCTGACCCCGGCAATCAAAAATCTAATAAACTGTTTGTTTGCATGTTACTGTATATATATGTAAGATGTTTGGAGGTGGGTGCACGTTGATAAAATTAACGGACGCGGGATGTACTCTATGTGTATAATGTAAGTGTCTATTGAGAGTGTAATGTTTATAGCTGATTCAATAAGTTGATGTATAACGTGTTCTATTAATGTTTAGAAAGTGTGTTAATAGTTTAATAATAGTTGTATTATAAGTGTTGAATTATAAATGTCATAGTGTATTTGTGTATAAGTATATATGCTGTAGTATTGATAATTCAAAAGTGTCAGTACGTTGATATCTCTCAATTTCGCAATAGTATTAATGATTAGCTATAATATACTTTTAGATGTTAATAACCACATGTTAGTATAGTTACATATAACCTAACATAGTAGAGAAATGATACCTACAAAAGCAAATCTCTGTAATAATATATAAAATTACAACCATACGACAATACATCATTACTATCATATCCTTAATATAAACTTAGATAATATATAGAATCCCATTAATTAGATGCATTATATCTAAGACATTCAATGGAGTGCAGGACTAGATAAATTAGAGTACTAATATGATTAAAATAAATGTATGTGACTACTATCATATGATTGGCACTATATATGCACATACTACCTTAATGGCACTATGTGAACTTCATTATGGCACTCTTATTGGCATCATCACTTATGACACTCAATGAATAACTCATTGAATGCAACTTATTAGGTCACATTATCACCTATAAGTACAATCTACTACTAGCATCTCATCATAATACTTATTAATAAAATAATAGATAAATAATATTAATAGAAACATACTAATATAGAAACAATCACTAAGGATACTATCTTTACTGGTAGTCAATTAGTGACCCTACAATAAAAATCCAATCCAAAAAAGCTTTTATCAAGGTCAATATCGGATTACGAGAGATTAACACCATCATTATTGCACACCCTGGAATACAAAAGAGACATGGATACATTTTATGAATCCGAAAAATTTGTCGTATTCTCCAAGTATATTTTACTTATGATAGACAAAATGTAATTTTCGGAATCGAAAATTCAGAATATCTGGAATCGGAAATTCAGAATAAAAATTTAGTCTGAGGAGTCAAGCCTGTAGATTTTGACCCATTGAGAATGACAAAGCAGAACAATTGTTGTGCTCTTGTTAGATCTCCGAAACATACATTCATTCCTATCTATTCTCATGCATTGATTAATTACACTATATTGTTGAGCATCAGCAATTGTGATGCCCTGTGTCCTTTACGTGCCTATAAATGTTATATGATAAAGTAAGTGTTACCTGATGGTTTAACTAGAGATGTCTTAGAATGAAATGATAGATTGATAAATAAAGTGTACATAGTTGATGTGAGATGATCCTAGTGATGATTTGAATGAATAATAATATAATGAATAATAATAATATAATAATATCAATATAAAATAATAGTGTGTTATTATGAATTGTGATAGATGTATCGTTTCCAATACACGTTGGGCCTATGCCTCGTAGCCTGTAAGGGTTACTGAATCCAAATATAAGCTGATCTGATGGCCGCGTGACATACATAATAATAATATAATGTATGTAAGTATGCATTATGTATCTTCCTATGAAGTTTTCGTGAATGGCGGTGATATAATAATATAATAATGTAAGTTGTGTAAAAATTTTTGTCATTCTCATATCATGATTGATATTAAATTTTTTATTTTTTTAAAATTTAATAGATAGATACATATGACTTGTAACTTCTGAACGAAAGTAGTTAAAGTATAAAATTCTTAAATAAATTCCGTTTCAAAAATAATTGTGGGAATGATGAGTGTAAGATAAAATGATCTGGTAAGCTCCCGAGATAGTAAAGATATAATCATGAGAATAACCAATATTTGTGATGTGATATGATGTATAAATATAAATCTTAGTGTGTAGTATGTTAAAATATAAATCATGTAAGTATGTGAATGATGTAAAGTTAAATCTGATGTATAATAATAATTGAATTTGTGTAAGTTAAATCTTGTGTGAGATATAAAGTGAAATCCACTAGTGTGAGATAATGATATAAGTAAAGATGAAATTAGATAGAAGTATATAAAAAATACTCAAAAAAAGTAGAAATACAAGGTGTGCAGGTATATCTAAATTGATAGTATGTATGTGTAAAGTAAATCTGTAAACAGATATATTAGTAAGTAAATCTAGAGGGGATATATGTACAGTTAAATCGTGTGATAAGATGTTAAGTTTAAATATCTAGTTGATGTGGATGTGTGTATGTAGTATGTGATTGATATGTGATAATAAAAATAATATAATGAATAATAATAATAATAATAATAATACAATACTTATAATAAAATTATAATCAAAAAAAATAATTAAAATAAATATAGTGTGTAGTTGATTCCTAATTCC
>JABUQX010073741.1:60000-67500 GCA_015478945.1 Trachelipus rathkii | reverse complement strand
TCATAATGTAGTAAGGTATTACCTAAATCACCAAAATTAAGAACCTAATTTAGTATAACTTAATACCCGTGAACCGAATCCGTAGTAAAATCCCTATTATTTTATTACCTTACTCTATATACAAGTATATTAGTATAATAATAATAAATGTGACTTTCAAGTTAAAAGAAGAATACAAAGTTTTAATATTTATGGAATATATAAAATCCTATATCTACAAAAAAGTACACAACTTCCGATTGTGGAGCTCTTGCAGCATACTCTGCAGTTCCTATGTGAATAAATACTAAGTGAGCATTATATTATAAACATACGAGCGTAAAAACTCTTCAACCACTTTAGTTGAAGAAAGGAAAACTTAAATATATATATCATCTGCATCAGTAAAAATCCACTTGTCTTTCTGTCTCTTCTAAACAACCACTTGTAGCTTAGATGAGAGCAAGTACAGAGATTTTGTATTATCGCTAATACATTACAGCTCTGGAAACAAGAAATATTATTTTATAAATAAAAAAAGAGTAGCGATATTTATAAAACTTAATAATTGAAACATTTTTTTTGAAATGTTGTTGAAATACAAAGGAAATAAATGTTTTAACGATAGAGCAGACAAAGCTATGTTTAAGTAATTACACATTTCATAGCGAAATTTTAAAAATTTTGAAGGAATAAAGTCGAAATAATCCTGGCGTTCTGGTCTCGAAAAAGAACCAAACACTTCGCATCTAGTACGAAAGGGTATGTCACCACCCACCAATGTGTGGTTCAAATGACAAATCAAAAACAGGAACAACAATAAATACCTCTCATCAATAAATTTATTCGTGGAAATCCAACTGAGAGAACTTTATATATAAAAGCGTTTATTTATATTAAGGGAGATGATGAGCACGGTCTTAACAAAAGATATCGATCAAAAACCTGCAACACGACTATCTCTACTACGCACATCTAATATTATCAACAGCTTGGTCTCGTTCAAATTATTCTAGAGTCAAAGATATAGCTCATCGATTAACTTGCAACACCCTAGTATGTTGTCTCAAGTACTAATAGTATACTATTATAATAATTATTTCCTATAGTATAACACCATATAGACTGAAAGAAATATATAATATGCAAAGATATGATAGAATATTAACCTCCTAATTATCAGACTCTAATATTATATTTTAGAGTGAGTATGTAGTATATTATATTTTATTACCTATGATCAAAATTGTTATAATATTATTAGCAAAAGTGTTTACTTAAAGTAAAGTATTAAAATCTCTTTGTTGGTTGCAATAGCAAAAATGTTTGAAAAAAAACTCGATAATTTTCCATTTTTATAAAGAAATACTTGATCGCAGAAAGATATAAGAAAATATTCAAGTGTTGAGTAATAACACGAATAATACAAACACGAAATGAAACATTACCCAACAAATGATATCAAACATTATATGTGAAGAAAAGTTTGATTAAGCTAAGTAAACTAAAAAACAAATACACACAAAATAAGCTAACAGATCAATGTGATGGTACAATCCATAAGATCAAACCATCTTTAAACACATTCGTTTATTTTCTTATTTTTATCATTTATATAAATCTATCTTATTCAAAAACAATTGCTTTATCATAACCTCATTATATCAAGGTATTATATTCGGATAAGTTATACACATATAACTTACGACTCGAAATATATGTTAGTACGATATAATATAAGTAAAAAAGCTTTTTCCTGTATATATAATAAAACTACTACGCAATAAGTAATGAGTAATATTACCCGTATATAATAACAATATTTTTAAAATGATTTTAAATTAGAATATAAAAAACACTTTAAAAAATTGTTTTTATATCAAAGTCATTGCATTGTATTGAATTGACATATAATGAAAATGATATAAATAGGTGCAACTATTTAAATAGATACTGAGTGAGATATTATTATGTATTATTCCTATGAGTATTTATCAATTAATAGGTATAATATTCATTATAACTTTCAATATAGATTATGAGAATGATATAGATAGTAAAGAAATAATATAAGGAAAGTAGTTTAGTAAGTATATATTAATATTGTAAATATATGACTAATATTATTATCTAAAAATATATAAATATATATTTATTATAAAAATATATAACTACCATACAGTACTGGAACTAGCTATAGATGTATAATACGAATATTATTAGATATATACATATATTAGTTAGTATTATAATAATATAATAAATATAAGATACAATAGTAATATTATAATTAATAATAAAAATCTAGCAATCAATTAAATTATTAAAGAGTCTATCTTATATCCAATATCACTCCTTCACAATCTATATATTAAACAGATCCAAGTCTTTTATTATATATATATAATTATCACTGGGAACATCAAGTAGTGAGTGGCAGAAGATATATTAGAAAGGTCTGCAAGATATCATATGAATATGATGACAGCACAATACTATGAATTGTAGGAAGACTTTAACGGCCCCAAAATATTCGCATAGTATATATGATTTATTGATGCAGATTTCCCGGACACATAAGAGCGAGGACTACGCGCATTCACACGATATGTGCACTATATAGTGATAATGCTATCCTAACCATTCGGTATGTATATGATTAATAATCCACTTGTTATGAAAATTAAAAACAAGTAAATACAGATCGCACTAATATCGTTGTGGGAAACCCATTAGTATTGAGTAGCTGTAAATTTAACATCCAGGAAGTATAATGTGAAGTGTCAGGACTGAATGTCCACCAATCGTATAATCTTGGTCATAAGAAGGTATTCTTTGAAAGTATTTGCCTGATGCAGCGTTACAACAAATTCTAGACTCCATAACTACTTTATTATATATTACATAAATGAACAACAATGTGATTGCTGATTAAGAATCCACACTGAGTCACATAAAATAACAACTAAACACTGAGAAATTTTTCCCAATTAGATATTAAGATTCTATAATTCCAAATGAATTAGAATTTGCTAGCTATATGTCAACTCCAACAGGCAATATCGAATTTTACTTCAGACAGAGTCTCAAGTATCTAAGATTTTATCATAAACACTAATAGATAGATATTAGTAAGTGACCACATAATTCTGACCAAATTCCTAAAATTGACCGATAAAAAAACAGAGCAAATACATAGTGAAATCCTGTACTTAGATATTGTGTGAGATGATAGTTACATAATGTATTATTATACCGCGAACTGAATTCGAAACCTAATTATGGGGCATAGTGTATTTGACCTAGGTCCAGCTCACATTTCAAGTACGTTCTAATAACCACTTTAAGTTGAATAATTAATAGAACACAGATCTTTAGTTAAATCCATAGAGAGCAAGAGTGAAAAAACAAACAAAACAAAGGAAGTATTCTTTATTAGCCTAGAGTTTGAATGCTGGATTCATATGAGTAATATATATATCTATATATGAATTCATATTATATGCATATAAGTTCTTGGTAACTTTACCAGATCTCACAGAATTCCTAGATATAACAATATTCACCCTATGTATAGCGTATACACTATTTGTAGATTAAAATATATGGATCAAATTAAGAGAGACGAACAAAAATAAACTAAACTTACTCCATCTCGGGGATTTTACATGCAAATAACTGAAAAACAGAATTAAAGAACTCCCAACCTATAAAAAACTTGATGTGGTTATATATACCAGAACACAATCCTTAGTATATATATGTGCTTTTAGAATGAACATAATATGGAATTCTATACGTGTCAATTCGTAGTGATAAAAATCCACGTTTAAAAAAACACATATCTAAAAAAGTGGAGCTGGTAGGGAAAAACTGATTCCATATTGGATTCAGCGGCGTCTCTCTATGAAGTAGTAAGATATTAAAATCAGTTATAATATAATCCTAGCACCAAGATTTATTTCTATTGGTTTGGTGAAGCGTGTGTATATGCTAATCTTTCCGTTCTCCTTTCTTCACCACTTCGGTAACGATACAGATTATATATTATATTAGTATATATAGTGTATATTTATATATATATGATTAAGAGAATTGTAGAATATATATAATATAATATAATTGAGTTTTATTTTAGTTTACTGCTGGTAACGTGGAAAATATTAGATAATAAGAATTAAATATTAATATATTTAATATTATAATAATAATATAAAAAGTATTATTATATCTATATCTATAATATAATATATAGTATATACATAATCCAATTGTTATAGGTAGTATATTATAATTATACTTATTAACTCTTCCTCACGCATACCTATGGACCTATTATATAAATATTATTAGGTAAATTTATTAAAAATCAATAATCAATTTATAATTTTTATGAGGGATAGGGGTACTATATATATATACATATAATATATAACATTTATGCTTATAGATATTGCAATATACTAATTTATCAAAATTTATTTTGTATATATCTATATATTGTATTAGGAAGATATATTTATTATATATATATACGTAAAAAGATCATATGAAATGTCTATATAGAATAGACTTAGTACTTAGTATATATATATTATAACTACTATCTACTAGGCCTATAAAAAAGGACATAAAGTAGTATATATTTTTCAAGTCAGACTATACTATAAATCCAAACAACTAGAAAAAGAAAAAGATATAGATATATAAAATATATATCTTTTAGGATAAAGTAGAGGAATAATATTATAGTTTCCAGAAATATTGTAATTATAAAATATAACTATACGAATATATATATATATATATAAATTTCACCTACTTCTTCAGTATAGTATATATATATATATATATAGTATAGATATATAAAAAAAAAGGAATTATATATATAATATAAGTAATAATTTTATATCTTATTGAACTGTTTGAATTTAGGGCGGCTCTCCTTCACAGCAATTCATATTATAATATAAGAGCATCTATCTTTCATTAATAGGAAATTATTGTTAGAAATTGAGGGATGATCAATTTAATGTTCATAATCGCAGATATACATTTATTGATTATATCTACTCAAGCTCTTACTAGCCATTCAAACTACCAAAAATCGTAATAGACAGTATGAATTGAGAAGAAGTTGTATAATAATACAAAGGTATGTAACATTACAAATACATCTGTAATAATTATAGAAGAGAAATATATTAACAATGTAATTTTAAAGAGTAATGATATTGCTTAGAAATATAATATAGCTCCATATTTATTTATATAAAATAAAAATATAGAAAGATATATAAATAACAGAATATAACATAAAAGAGAATAGTATACATTCCAAGTGAATTGAAACCATCCATTTAGTAATATAGCAATGAGCTCAGTAACAATTATAATATATATTATAGTTATGGTATATAAATTATTACTTTATATATGAAAGCCTATAATAAATTATACTATATATATTTAGAAATAATAAAGTAGTTTATAGATTGACATAATCTTGAAAGATACATGGTATTGGATATAGACTCCAAGAATGATATATATATCCACAAAACTACACGGGTTTTAATAATAAGAATAATATATAGATTATGATAGCTATAGAATCATATTAAAGCTATATAATATATTATTATACTATAAATAATTATTTATTATAATATATATATTATAGTAGAATTATATTTATAATATATAGAATATATTATAATTTAAGCTCATGAATAATATAATAAGATAATTATAATAATATTACCTTCATATATTAATGATAGCGAGTAGAGTAGAGAGCGAAGAGAGATGAGAGAGAAAGACGATATATAGCAGGAAAAGAGGAGAAGATGAGAATATTATGGAGAAAGATAACCCAGTGAGCAGCACCTGCACATCACACAAATGAGTGTAATGATATGAAAAGCTTGAGAGAGAGAGAGACGTCATAGCAAGCAAAATTAGGAAGAGTCCTAATACGTTAAAGAGTGATAAGTATGAAAAAGAACGAAACACTTATAATATTAATTATAACAAAAGTTGAAGAAAAAGGAAAGAAAGCAAATTAACAAATAAATTAACACAAAAACTATTGTCTGAATATATCACACTAACAAGATATATTCTCGACTCATACATTGAAAATCATAATAACAGAGATAGGAATTGCAAGCCAGACATCAAGGACTTCACATTTAATCAATTGGAATTGGTTTGATATTTATAAATTTTGATTCTTAGCGCATACGAGGACTTAATGTATTGGATTCACAATGAAATATGAATGTTTTGCTTTAACTTAAATATTAAGAAGGCGAATCACACACTGCTAGAAGGTAGATCAATTTTTCTAATTATTTTATTTTTAATTTCAAACTCTATAAGTTTTAGTATTAAACATTTCCATGTGTAGGGTCCAATTAATCAAGCTTATTCTGAATATGTGTAAACCGTACAACTATATATTATTATTAAATTATATATTATAGTTATAAATTATGAGATATTATATATATATATATTATATTAATGTATACAATTATATATTTATTAATAGGATCTAATAGTATAATTATTATTTATTTATACTTAAAATATTATATATTATTATTGTTATATTATATAATTATTATAATATGAAATATTCCAAATTTAGTTTGTGCTTATATATTAAAATTATTATTAATTTATGAGATATATTATAATTAATGATATTATTATTATTATTCACTATATTATTATATTTAATTATTATTTCCTAAAAGCACGTATCATTTATTTGTAATGAAGAGATAGAAAGGTTATATATTGTTCAAAATTTAATCACACATTCGAGTCAATATCTGAAAAATTTAATATATCACATTCCACCCAGTAATCTATACAATCATCAATCACATCTATCGATTCATCAATACGTATCATCTACCAAATCATCATCTATCATCGATTGCGATACGATCGATCGAATCACTCAATCATCCAATATCATAAATCATCACATCATTATCTATCATTATTATTTTTATTATTATTATTGAGTAAATTATTATTATTATTATATTATTAATATTTTCATTATTTAGAATAATTAATTATTATAAAAGGAGACACTTTTTTTAGTCATTTATTATCTCAAGTTATTTGTACATCGATTAAAAATAGCTTTAAAACTTTTTTTTTATTTTCAAACATAGAAAACCGACTAAAGGGAACAGGTGGCTACTATTTTCACTTGATCAGATTAGTACAATCTTAAAAATCTGGTAATGAAGGTATTCAAACTAGCTGCTGCTAAAAAAAACCACGAAAAAAAAATTAAAGTTATATCTTATAGGTTGTTAGGTTTGGTACCCATAGATTTGCACTGGGTACGGTGTACCGATGTATACACAAATGGCCCAAAATGCCCAAATATGACTTTGTAAATATTCTATGGCTAATTTAATTATAGAACACAAAAGAATATAGAATATCAATATATAATATAATAAATTTTCATAATAAATAATTATATTATAA
>JABUQX010073741.1:30000-37500 GCA_015478945.1 Trachelipus rathkii | reverse complement strand
TATATTTATGTTTCTAATATTGGTAGAATGATACATAGGGATAAATTATTCTAATTATTATTATTATATATATATATATATATATATATATATATATATATATATATATATTATTAGTATATATATATATACATATATGTATATATGAAATGTTTATTCATAGTATGCAGAATAAACGAATATACATGCATAACTGTATATATGTGTGTATGTATATTTGTATATGTGTATTTTATTACAGAATATTATTTATTTTTGCGACTCGTATTTCTGCAAATAAATTTTAAAGACTCATAAAACTTCCTTTATATTTTTTTTATTCGCGCTTCAATGAGCAATTTAAATTTTTGGTATAATTTATTGCTTGCTTACTTCGCCTTTGTCACACACACTACACACACACACACACACAGACACACCCTTATACGCACACCCCTACGTTTCCAGACAAGTACACACACGCACACATACACACATACACATAGAATATATATATACATATATATTATATATATAGAGTTATATGGGATATAAATATATAAACATAAAGATATATATATATTATTATTATTATTATTATATATATATATATATATATATATATATATATATATATATATATATAAATATATATATTATATTATACTCTAAATATACATATATATATTATTATTATTATTATTAAAAGAGATATATATATATATATATATATATATATATGTGAAAGATATATATATATATATATATATATATATATATATATATATATATATATATATATATATATATATATATATATATATAAATATATATATATATATATATATATATATATATATATATATATATATTTTTATATATTATATATATATAGATTTATATATATATATATATATATATATATATATATATATATATATATATATATATATATATATATATATATATATATATATATATATATATATATATAAGGATTCATGAATTTTGATGACCACCGTTTTTCTGAGTCATAAAATTTTAGGTTAAATATTTAAGCATTCTTGCTTAAACATCTCATATTGAGGAAAAAAGCAGACCTATAAATTTTAACTTCTTATTTTAATAAAGGTGAAGCATTTTAATTTTTTAAGGTAACTCTCACATGATAATTATTCTTTATCGTAATATATATATATATATATATATATATATATATATATATATATATATATATATATATATATATATATATATATATATATATATATATATATATATATATAATTCAAACAATACTTCAAAGTCAAGGTTATGATAAGGTTTGTTAAGTAGGTTAGATTGACTTAGCCACTTCCGGCCCTAAGTCCAGGTCATGATAAGGTGTTTGTTTATTCTGTTAAATAAAGTTACACGGCCTTTGCATTATTTTAATCTTGTAATTTTCAGAGATATTTAATAATATATAAATAAATAAACAAAAATAAAGCACTATCTCTTCTATAACATCTTTATTAGGAAGAAAACAATTAATAACTAAACACAATTCGTAATAAATTCATACAATTTTTCTAAATTATGCATGAACTTTTATTTATTTTATTATATTGTAGATATTTCTACGAGAAATATCTGAAATTGTTAGTAATTTTAAGCTATACATTTTTTATATGATATTTTACGTTAAACAAATTTACGTGGAATCGAGAAAGAACAAGAAGTTATAAAAGAGTGATTATTTTTGTATGAAAGGGTACTTATTGCTTGGTTGTTTTCTGGTCTGGAATTGATTGTAAACACATCTGTGGAGTAAAGAAAAAATTTGATGAAAGAAACAGCTATTTGGGAAGAGAGTTGGAGGAGAAGAAGAGCTCCATTAGAAGACACTATCGAGAGAGAGAGAGAGAGAGAGAGAGAGAGAGAGAGAGAGAGAGAGAGAGAGAGAGAGAGAGAGAGAGAGAGAGAGCATAAAGAACTTGGGAAATGTCACGAAAGCCAGCCCTTCACCTTGTGATTGGATAATAATGCTATAGGATATCCCAGCCGTGGAGCTGGAAGGTACAAGAATACAAGGATTAATTTACGTTGCATAAACTGAGATTATAGGTTATCCCAGCAGAAGAGCTGAAAGGTACAGGAGTACGAATATCTACATTACACGCCGTAAATTGGGTGTAAAGGTTGTCCCAGCAGAAGAGCTATAAGGTACAGGAGTACGAATGAATAATTTACATTACCTGACATAAATTGGGGTTTTTCACCAACATTTAATTGTTGGATTTAGATTTATTTGAATAATCTTCTTTGTTTTGAACATCATCTATTTCTTCTTCATCTTCGTAAAATCCCTCTCGTAGTTCATCCAAATATTTTTGAACGTGAGTCTTCTTCATCTTGAGCTTTTTCTGCACTGTTTCAATTTATTGAGATGATGGTCTTAAGCTGTTATATTATGACCACAGTTTAAGATATTCCCTCTTCACGGTGAGTGGGTGAAAAACGGCCTTGACGATTACTTGATGAGACGGAACGGGTTTTTTTTTCTTCAAAAAACAGAGACGTTTGCTGATGATGGTCCTTCCACTTGGTCCTAAATTATAGACTATCTAGATTATGATTATCCGATTACTCTTTGAAGATATTCTCTCTTCACGGTGAGTGGGTGAGAAACGTAATGTAAATTTCTATATGCGAAATATATATATATATATATATATTATATATATATATTATATATATATATATATATATATATATATATATATATATATATATATATATATATATATATATATATATATATATATATATATATATATATATATATATATATATATATATATATATATATATATATATATATATAAAATAGTAAATACAGAAATGGATAAGTTAAAGGCTCATATGTTTGTATATTTGCATGTTTGTATCTGAGTAGTTTGTCCATGTGGAGGGTACGATCTCATAAAAACATCAAAAGAAAAACATGAAAAGAATCCACTAAAATTATAGAAAATGAATTGGAATCATTCCTAAATTAAATAGCCCTTATATATTTATAATTTTAATTGAAAATTTTAATTATAATTCGTATATATATAAATATAGGATGCTTTGTGTTTGATATATATATATATATATATATATATATATATATATATATATATATATATATATATATATATATATATATATATATATATATATATATATATATATAAAGAACAAAGTAATTTAAAACCACTAAGAAATAAACAGGGGAATTAAAATTCCTCAGAACTAACAATAAAAATAAAAATTAAAAATACAAAGTAAAATTACATACAAGTAAAAGAACAAAAGGCGACAAAAAATTGATTCACTTTCCTTAAGATGATGTTAAGAATTTAGTTTTTTCAGATAGGTATCTTCTTGTTATTTGATCAAAATTAAAAAATCCCTCAGATATATTGAAATTACATTTAGTAGAAATGAAAAAAGATTCCAGTAATTGATTTAGATTTTTATCTGTAGATTTAAATAAAAAAGTTGCACCTTCCCAATCGACGATATGATCATTTAGAGATAAATGCCTAAAAATGGCATTACTGTCGTTTCCTCTTCTAACTTCACCTTTATGTTGATCTAATCTAACCTTGAGGGTCTTTAAAGTTTCACCAAAATAAGAGTTCTCACATGAGCAACAAGGAATCTTATAAACTCCACCAGCCACTTCCAATTTAGAAGTATTATTTTTAATTAAAATTTGTGAAAGAGTATCAGGAAAACTAAAAACAATTTTTATATCAAATAAACGATTAAGCATAAACTTGATGTCAAGAAGTTGAGGTGAGAAAGGGATGTCTTTAATGAAAGAGTTATGCGACCCGTTGCAATAGAGAGAGAGAGAGAGAGAGAGAGAGAGAGAGAGAGAGAGAGAGAGAGAGAGAGAGAGAGAGAGAAAAAAAGACGAAACCCCCCTAGATCCCACCATTTTCAAGGAGAGCTGTGAGAATGGCAATACCGCATATGTGGAGCGCGTACTCCATGCAAAAGTGAATAACAACCCTGTACGGATAACAGATAGGGTATGGGAGAGATTGTGAAGTCGCCTAGTACAACCAATCTCTTAGAAGCTTTTCAACTAAAAGAAATGATGAGATCCCCAAAAAAACGGTCAGGAGAAAAAAACACCATAAAAACAAGACAAAGTTTTTTTGATTTTTTTTTAAGTTGAAGGTTTTATTTTTTCGAAGATGTTGTTACATGTTGTGTGCAAATTTGTTTCTTCGAAATATGTTGGAACTCGAGTTTTTAAATATTGAAAACGACCATGTTTTCTGCCTCAGCTTGTGAAATGACAAAATCAGAAGTTGATTGTTTCGAAGTCATTACTCAAGCAAATGTCTGATTGCTTTTGTTATATATATGGCGGTATATATATATATATATATATGAGTTATATATATATATATGTTATTATATATATATATATATTATTATATATATATATATATATATATATATATATATATATATATATATATATATATATATATATATATATATATATATATATATATATATATATATATATATATATATATATATATACATATATATATATATATATATATATATAGATTATATATATATATATATTAGCTACATATATATATATATATATATATATATATATATATATATATATATATATATATATATATAGAGAGAGAGAGAGAGAGAGAGAGAGAGAGAGAGAGAGAGAGAGAGAGAGAGAGAGAGTGACTTTTTCTCAACAACCCCCTCTCTCAAGGCTCATAACGGTAATAATTAATAACTTAAAATTTTACATTATAAATGACAATTATATGCAATAATTATATACAAATATAAATAAAATAATTAGCGTATATAAATGCATTAAAAAGACCATCAAAATGAAAGATAAAATTCACTTCAAAGAAAGAATGATATATAAATGGGATGTTTCATATAATATATATATATATATATATATATATATATATATATATATATATATATATATATATATATATATATATATATATATATATATATATATGTGTGCTTGTGTGTGTATTTATAAAAAAAGAGAGAGAGGGAGAGATTGAAGAGAGAGGAAAAGATATTGAACAAAAGGGAAAAGCAAGAAAGTAGAAATGGAAGAAGATGTATAAAGCAAATAAAGAATATAATAAAATTTGAAATTGCCAAATTTTTATTTTATTTTTTTCTTTAGCTTGTGTCAGAGTGAAAACATAAGGAAAAGACATTTATGTCAGAGATGTCTTCAGTTTAGTCTCAGGAGAATAAAAATTTTGACTTTTGAGTTTTATTTTTTTTATTCTTCTTTTATTAGAAAAAGATAGAAAGTAGTTTTTAAAAAAAAAACTTGCGCAGAATGTTAAATTTAGCACACCTTTCTTGGGAAATAAATATTTGATTTAATAAAATAAATTGTTAAAATCAAAGGTGACTGGTTTTTTATCTTTCTTATCTTCCTGTCCTTTTTATTTCACAAAAAAAAAAACAATTGATAAAGAGAGAAGATTTAAAATTTCAAACAAAAAAAAATTTTAAAATAAAAGTAGAAAATTTATCTTCCATGGAGATTTATAAATAACAAACATTTTACTGAAGAAACTTAATGGAACTTCATAATAACAAAAGCAGGTTTAAATAAAATACCATGACCATCTGAGCTAAAATAAACGATAAAAATTATAAATATTATAACTCACAAACCAGAAAATCAAAAAAATTTCCTAATATTAGAATATTAGGACATTAAAAATATAAAGACAGTAAGAAGAAACATGGGCCTATCGAGACTGTCCCAGTCAACCTAATAAAACCATTCACCAAATACGTTCATGCAAATCCACAAAACTCCCTAGAGTTTGTCAATAACTTACATAGTATAAACAAAGTCTACAACTAAAAGAAAAAAACTATAGCTTAAGAACATGCTAACCAGACTACAAGCTT
The DNA here is from genome assembly GCA_015478945.1 of Trachelipus rathkii. Taxonomy (NCBI): domain Eukaryota; kingdom Metazoa; phylum Arthropoda; class Malacostraca; order Isopoda; family Trachelipodidae; genus Trachelipus; species Trachelipus rathkii. The sequence goes on along the minus strand of JABUQX010073741.1, from coordinate 31,530 downwards.
TAATAACTTTATAGTAACATGCAGTTTAACCTTAATAACTACTGTAACTAAAAACCCGCAAATTTGGCTTAGTCAAAATATACTATATGATACCCAAACCATCCATATACCTATCCAATCCTTTCTTAAATGTTGCAATCGAGTCGCACTCAACAACCTCCTGTGGCAAATCATTCCAAAAAATAGCAATCCTATTACTGAATGGACGCTTTCTTATATCAAGATGGCATACCTTCTTCTTAATTTTCTTACTGTGCCCCTGGTCTCCCATCCGTGGTGTACTATAAAGAATTTATTGGTCTCCATATTATCAATAGATGTAAATATTTTGTAGACTTGTATCATGTTCCCTCTGAGAAATCGCCTTTCTACAGAAAACATTCCTAACTCCTTCAGCCTCCTCATAGCTCTTACCCTCAAACCCAAAAATCATCCTTGTTACTCTACGTTGTATTCTCTCTATATATATATATGCATATATATATATATATATATATATATATATATATATATATATATATATATATATATATATATATATATATATATATATATATATATATATATATATCCATTGCCGCCATAAATGTTTCCCAATGTAGTTCCTAAGTGCGGAAACAAAATAAATCGGTTAAAGCCGTACTGGTGGTCGAAAAGAAAAGAAAGAGATTCCAAATGATTTAAGAAATGAGAGTTGAGAAGGGTTTCAAAGATCTTAGATAGGATACAAGTGAGATAGTTAGAAGGGTGAGAATGGCTACTTTTTTTCGGAACCGGTCAGACATATGCACGCTTCCAATACTGAGGGAAAGTGCTAGTATTGAGGCATAGAGAATATAGTTGAACGAGAGAGAGGTTTAGGCCTATCCAGTAGGTTGTGAAACTAGCCAAACATAAAGCTAACCAAACTAACTAAATTTTTCATTTGAACTGATTTAATTACAAAGTAAATGCAAAAACTACGACATCAAGGTTAATAATATAAAAAAAAACCTCCCAAATAACACAAAATATACTTTATACTAATCAAATTATTCTAATTAACAAATAGATATTATAAAAATTACGAAAACTCATATCAAAATTAGGGAAATGATTACTAAGGATTATATATATTATATAAAAGCAATTTTTACCTTCTTAGGTTTTTTGTGTTACTTGACATATTTTTCCCCGTTTAAATAAAGTAATTATAATATAATATTATGGTGCCATAATGATAGATAAACAATGGCAGCTCTAAAGGACAGATTTAGAGTGGCTGCAAATAATAACAATATAAACAAAAATAAAAATAAGAACAACAATAAAAAATTTCGATAGCTGCAAAGCATTTATGCTTTTCCTGCTATTGAAAACCATCATTATCATTATTATCATCATTATTTCTACTTCGTTATATCCGTCCTCTAGATCCGCCACTGATCAAAATGATTCCCTTGCATTATCCAGATAGAGACGAAAAGAGAGTTTAAGTTGTGGTAGGAGACTTTAGGATCGATTATGGTATACTATATTATTGTGGGGTAG
>JABUQX010073739.1:0-12500 GCA_015478945.1 Trachelipus rathkii | reverse complement strand
CCAAAATATTTTCAATATATTTCTATAATTAATTGGATAAGTTTCTTCAAATATTATCTTTTCCATTATCAATTCTAATATCTCACTGAAACCTCCTTGAAAAACTAATTTTCTTACAACGTGTGTACATTCTGTGTAGAACATGTACTGATATGGCCGTTCTAGCAATATTGCTAAATGCCCTATCAATTCATCACCATTTCTTAGTGAATATAGAATATTTCTGGGTCTATCAGCATTGGTTAACGTTCTTGAAATTTCAGCTATGGTGTTGGTATTAGAATATATAAGTCTTATTGATCGAATTATATTTCTATTTTCCTTCATTATTGCTTGTGCTATGAGTTCTAATTCTTCCCATTCCTCTTCTTCTTTTAGTTCTTGAATAAATCCACATAGCTTATTTTCGTTACTAATTTTCAAACAACCTTCTAATAAACTTCTACCATTATGCCCTTTTTATTCTCCTGTTTGATTATTTTCTAAATGAACTTGAACTTTTGTTATATCTTCATTGTTATTCTGTAGGTATCTTTTAATTCTTATAAACATTAATTATATAAATTATTTATATATATTATATAATTATTCTGTTAAATATTCATTTATCCATAATAATATATATATATTATTTATCATATATTATACATATATATTTATTATATATATTATAGTTATATATTAATATATATATACACACTATATTATTATATATATATATATATATATATAATATATATAACACTACCTATATAGTATATATATAATATATATAATATATATATATGTATACAATTATAATATATATTATAGTATATAAATATATACCTACTATATATATATATAATATATATATATATATATATATATATACTAATATGTTATGTATGTTATATATATATATAAATAATATTTATATATATATATATATATATTATATATATAATATATATATATATATATTATATCATATATTATATATTTAAAATATATAGTATATAATAATTATGTACCAAGCAGAGTCAAAACACCCACACACCCTCAAAACAGAAAATCATAAGACCTCAAAGGATTGAGAATAATATGCAACACCATGACAAACAAATAGCAATTAACACAACTGACCTGCGAAAAATAACCCACAAAGACCCTCAGCCAACTTCACCTGAAACAGCCTAGACAAACATTCAAACAAACACCTCAAACACCTAGGAACACAATTTAACCAAATTTAGCACAATACACAACAGTTCCATCAGCCTAAATTTCCTTCCCCCATCTGGAAAAAAAGCTATCATTATATCCAAGCTGAATCCGGGAAAAAGATCCCCTCAAACCCATTATCAACACTATGCAAGCTTCTAGAAAAAATAATACTGAACAAAATCAATGGTCTAAACTTAAAACCCACTCACAAAACAATAATCATGACAATCGATATTAACAAAGCCTTTGATACAGTACAAAACATAATTTAACCAACAAAATAACAAAATCAAATAGCCCCACTAACCTAAAGAAATGGATTTCCAACTTCCTATCAGGAAGAACAGCACAAACACAAATAAACAACAAAAATATCCCGAACAGTAAACATCAGTAACGGAGTACCCCAAGGTGCAATCCTATATCCCACATTATTCAGCTTATTCACAGCCGATCTCCAACAATCATAAACAGACCCAATAAACATAATAACTTACGCAGACTAAATTAGTGTAGCCACTGTACATCAGAATCTAAACACTTCCTTAAACATGACGCAACAATACATCAATCAATTCCAAACATAGATAGCAGACAACAGAATGTCTGCCTCTCCAAAAAAATCATCAATCGCTTTTATCACCACTGACCGGCAACACGGCACCACACACCCTCAAATCTACTTTAACAACATTGACATACCTTTCAACAAAACTCCTAAAATCCTTGGAGTAACACTTGACACTCATCTCACCTTTACAAAACACAAAGAAAACATAATTTCAACAAACAGAAAACTGAACATATTAAGAGCTATCTCTTGCACAGACTTCACAAACAACAAACAGACATCCACCATCATATACAAAAAATACATACTCCCAACTCTAAACTACGCCTTCTCAACTTGGCACACGATACTGACTAAAGACAACATAAAGAAACTCCAAACAACACAAAACAAAGCACTACGACTCATAACAGGATGCACATAAACAACACCACAACAACACCTACACGAAAACACCAAAATGCTACCCATAGATATGCACCTTGATATGATAGGCACGAAATTCTTTGCAAAAACTCAAACACCCCATCACCAATGCCATTTTGCCCTCTCTAATCCCACACACCACATACTTAAACAACCACCTTCATAACCAGCCCAACTCTTCAAACAGATCATTACCAACATCCCACCTCCACTAAATAACACATCATACACCAAACAAATCCACACACAATACTAACAGAAAACTACCTAAGACGCAAACCATCAAACAACATTTTAAACAAACATCCACAACAAATAGCACCAAAATTCAACTCCCTTATAAAAACTAGCCAGTCATCCTTGGCCAAACTAAGATGCTGCACCACCAAAACTTACAATATTACAAACACAGCCAAACCACAACAAAAATCTGTCAAAATTGTAACCACGGTCCTGGGAAAACACATCCTATTTCATTCTCGTGAACTTTCAACTACTTGGAGTACATCTGGAAACATTTCTTCTGAATGATCTATGGACGAGGAAGATTGCAGCGGAGGGGGGTATCTGGGATGGGCGTCTATGGTTAGCGCTGGGAAGAAGCTTGGTCAGGGGTAGAAAATTAAAATATACCACCACATCTCATAATAATAATATATAAAACATACCCTTAATATAAAATTATAATATATTATTATAAACACACCACACCACATATATATATTTATATATTAAAAATAATATATTAATTAATACAGTAATAATATATATAAATAATAATACGTCATCATTAGTGATCATCATTATATGACATAATTATCCGCGCGAGTGCTTGGGAAAATATATAATATATGTATCTAGTTTGATATGATAACATTAAAGATATTAGTGGAAATTAATCAAAGTCCAGTTATTTTGAATATGCCTTCAAACTCATTAATACATTAATTTAATATTTATATTTTTCAGATTCAATTCTATTCTTGATGCTCTTATATATAATTCAACAATGTACTTTTATCATAATAGCCTCGTTACGAATAACTAATTATACAAATTCAAACATCCGTCCTCAGGGCAAAGCGGCGGATGCTGGATATAATGCGGTATATATATTATTTATATACGGAAATATCACTTTAATATATGTGCGGAGCGGATGAAAAGTATAAAAATTATTTTGCACTAGTACTAATCACTAATATATTAATATATATTATAATATATATTAATAATAGTTATTATAAAATAATATATATTATTATTATATATTAATAATATATATAAATATATATATATATAATATTATATTAATTAAATATTATATATATTTATATTTAATATTAAGTATATATATATATATATATAAATTAATAATATATAAATATAATATATATATATATATATATGATATATCAATATTATATATTATATATTATATATATTATAATTATATATATTAAATTATTAAATTTATAATAATTATATTATATATAATATATATTAATATATATATATACTATATAATATATATTATATATTAATAATATAATATTATATATATTATATTATAAATTAATTAATATATATAACGGTATTATTTATTAATTACACGTCGTGTAAAGAGATTCAATATATATATATATTAGCTCATACAAATATATAATTTATCAGTTATCAATAAAAATTATAGGTAATCTAAATTAGTTAGGGCTAATTATATATATATTATACTATAAATATAATATATATATTAATATATATAATAATATATAATATATATATATATATTAATATAATCTAATATATTATATATATATATATAATTATATAATATATTATTAATATTATATAATATAATATAATAAATAATACATAATACTAAATAATATATATATATACTTATAATATTATATATAATATATGTAAAGTAAATAATAATATATATATATATAATATATATATATAATAATATATAATATATACTAATAAATAATATATATATATATAATATAATAGTAAATAATATATATCATATATATATCAATATAATATATATACTATATATTAATATACTATAAGATACTAATAAATATATATTAATATATCATAATTTATACATTTATAATATTAGATAAGGATATAGTAACAATAATTTAATATAATTAAACAGGAATTGATATACTATTGTACTTACTACTTTCTATGAATAATCGAGCCACTGTATCCGTCTTTATCAATATTTGATATGATGCATAAAATATAATAAATAATACACTATTCTATCTAGATGTAATTTAGTTATATGCAATGATTGACATCAATCATACACTTAAAAAATTACTTATAAGTCCCTTTAATTACTCTCCTTATGAATGACATTTGAGTAGAACGTAAGTATTTATTATATTTTATTACTCAAAACCTCAAACACACGGCTAAATATATGCTACTCGTTTGAATAACTGCAAAATTTTTAAAGTTTAAAGTGTACTTATTATAAAGAACTATGCAAAAACGATGTGATAGTAAACATCTATGAATTAAAACAACCTCCGAAGAATAAATTACTAATTACACTAGACAAATTATAATACATCTTAGCTAAATCTTGGATGACTATTTTAATGTATTTACTAAATGTATTATATATTACTAACTTATATCAATAGTAAGATTGATCTACTACGGTAAATAAATCTTTAGAGAAATTCTAGAAGAGTGAAATTATTAGTTTATCTATTGAGATCTTCTATATATATTATTTCATATTTATAATAACAAAAATTATTTTCCCTAAAGTTTTTCTGCACAATTCTTTCTTTTTCTTTCTCCTTGTTGCGAAGATCGCTATAAATTCTTGCCATTTTGTTATATAAGTATATAAAAGAGAGATCATAGTACATTTATAATTATATATGGTCGGGCATTACTTTCAAAATACTCTTATTTATTTTATTATTATGTACGAATAACAAATTGTGATTCAATTTGATTCAGGTATAATAATACAGCAGCTACTTATATAATATATAGGTATACTAAATTAATATCCATTTCAACGGATCTAGATAAACGTTTCACTATTAATCTCACTGGATCATATATAACTTACATCAATAATGATTATCTTACTAAATATATATATAATACGTTTAGTTATTCAACGTTAAAGTCTATTAAAGCGCTTAAAATAAATTGACACAAGACATTGTGACACACAGTGAAAGAAGAGAGAGAGAAGTATATGACACTATGAAGTGACTGAAAAGAATAAACTGGTTTCTTTATAATGCTGAATAGATATGAATACACCAAACGCCTCTTGGCGCATGACACAGAACTTAACACTTAATCACGGCTAGTTGCTTTTGAAACCACAGAATCACAGTCACGCTCATACATGATTCTCGACAAAATGTCACCTTAAGAAAACTTATTCCGTTTAAATACGAAGCTTAAAGTTTATCGCATTCAACGATAGCAAGTTAATGTATGTAAATTACAATCCCAATTCGAGCCATCACAACATGGACCATTTCCCTCGGCGATTCCAATTATGGATAGTCAAATATTACAAATAAAATTATTTGTCACAACCGTGTAGAGTATATTCATCTCAAATTTCCATTTATTTGCCTAAAAAAATCTTCAATCAATGAAGTTCAGCTCGAGTTTTGTAGATTGCAGGAGAACAGGCGATGTCGGAGATCCTTTGAAAAGAGACAACCTTCTTCCTTCTGCCATCTTCATCAAATAGTATTAATAATTATATGCCTACACGAGTGAACTGTCATTATCAAAGTATAGATGCTATATCTCTATACTATAGAGCATGGACAATCCATAGTATAGGATACCTAAATTAGAGTATTTATTTTTAATTGAGGTATATAGATAGTATGATAGACGATTCAGATATCATGTATCATTCAAATTAAGTTTATAAGTTATCCCTATTCTTTTATACTTAAGTTAGTATTTTGCTGATAGAAAATCAAGATATAATTTTCGATCATATCTAAATATAACTTTAGTTACCCCTATTATTGAGTATTAACTATGAACATCACAAGCCATTATCATTAATTATATATATATACAGACATACAATATTTAATACTCAACTCTATGATTCCTATAACTCGCACACACTCAGCTAAAAAACGATACGATAAGATACATGTCGTGTAAGTGTAGTTTGACATCAATATCTCTAGATGCTCTTTGAACGTTCCTGACGATAAATAAGAATGGAGCACAGAGAACAGTAAACTGCTGCTACCAGTTATAATTATTTAATACCCACATATTTAGACCACGGCATTATATTTGACACTATAGAAGCAGGCAAGAACCCTAATACTTAATATTTCTTATTCTAATAAACTTTTATTATTATCGTCATGTCCTAATCAACACGAAAATGTGAATTAGGATCGTAACGGAGTTGTTTTGAATAACAAAAATGACATTTCATTATTGATAGTATTATTTAAGCTCTGATTAAGTCACTAGTCCACATACGAGTACTATAACATAGATAGTTAAATGTAGATCTATAAAAATTATGATTCATTAATATGAGTTCGATCTTGATATACTCTAAATATTTCTTGTGACTATTTATTCTCAATAGACAATAATCTACAGATTTAATAAAACTATCCATCTGAATAAAATAAAACACTTAACACATAACAACCTCATAATTATTATGATTAATATAATAATTATTTTGTATCTTCAACAAATGAATCGATAGATGAAGGAGTCACTGCTGACAAGAGAGAATCATCAAATACTTTCAAAGAAGTAGCTGGATACATCAATAATTGATACATAATTATACAAAATTATGAACTTATAATATTCTGATCAATTCTAGCTCAAGAGAGCATATTGTGTATCGCTAGAATATGAATTTTATTTAATTTTTATGTTGAATATATATAAAGAAAAATTATATAACTTATAGTAAAACTGAAAAAAAACAAATTATCTAGAATTATCGAGATATTTGTCCAATTATGGCTTATGATTGTTATATATATATTATTTTTATTCATACTTAAATATTTTGAGTTGGAGAATGCAATAAATAAGATTTGATTCACTTAATACATTTTTTAAATTACCTAAATGTCTGTTCGAATGATTAAGAATACATTCAAATATGAAATTAAATAACATTTGTATTGAGATATATCATTTAATTGTAAACTAGTATGTATTTAGCACTAATATATTAGATACTATATAGTGAGTGTAATTTGTATTACATAGATATTTAACACTTTTTATTACTGGTGTGTTATAGCAATTATGAAATGCAGATATGTATATTTATATGTAGAGTATTTTTATGTATATGTTCATTTTATATTATCATTCTAGTAAATTAATTTTTTACAGTATTAATATATATTACTTTTTTTTATCAAAGTCAAAAACCCACACACCCTTCAAAAAACAGGAAAAAAATTCATATTAAATTTTTTAAGAAAATAAATGAACCATGACACTAGAACGAAATTAAGACAGATGATAACCCACACATCTGTCACCTATGAACAAACACTCTTAACACCACAAAAGATTTTACTAGATATTTATGAACTCGCTGGAAATTGTAATACAGACAAACAATTTTCAAAAACAAATACAACAAGAGATGCAGTGCATAGATTTAACCAAATTAGTACAATTATCACACACTATGTTCAATCAGTGACCTTAAAATTTGATTTCTCACCACATACTGGTATGAATAAGCCATATCATTATTACCAATGACTGTAAATCTCAGAAAAATACCTCCCTCACAAACTCTAAATATCAGTCCTATCGCGTGACCTTACTATCTCTTACTAGTAATATTTATCAACACTTATGCAAGTTATATATATAGTAAAATAATAAATACTGAACAAAATCGATATGTATTATTCTAAATTTAAAAACCCAACTCTCAACAAAAACCAAGTAATTCATGGTAGCACACCACGAGATAAACAAAGCACCTGCACTGATCAATATACATACCAACAAATAATATCCAACAATAATTAACAATAACTAGCGAAAAATAACCTACATCTAACACTATCCTACAGATAATGTGATAATATATTACCAACTTCCTAATACAGAGAACAAGCACACAAACACAATAATATAAAACAAAAAATCGTATATATAATATACTATCAAGAGAGCGGTAGTATATAAGTACCTCATACAATAGGGTTTAGCTAAATCCTTATTAGCCCTAATCTAATTTATTACAGCTTTATTCACAGATACCACTAACCTGCTTCAAAGGTTAAATGCTTTACTATACAAAGATCCTTAGCAATCATAATAACTTAACGTCACCTTTACTAAATATATGCGTCTACTATAATATCGGAGTCAAAATCTATAAACACTTACCAATAAGTATTAAATAACAACCGAGAGCATATTACAATCAATTCAAAATTTTTCCAAATACATAGATATAAGACAACAGAAATTGTCTCCTTCCCAAAAATATATTATCAATTCGGCTTATATTTCACCTAACTTGGACCCGTCAAACACGGATACCTACACACCCTTCAAATCTACTTATACTAACAATTATGTATACATACCTTATATTCAAACAAAAAACTACCTTAATAAAATTCACTTTGTATATATATAGAGAACACTTTGGACACTATTATCGCTAACCATAAACAACCAAAGAAAACATTTAATTTCAAAAAGACTTAAAAACTTGTATAACATATTTTAAAGAGCTATTACTCTTGCAACAGACGTCATCAACAAACTCAACACATAAAACTATAGTACATCACGATTTGCCTCAGTATGCGAGTATAGCTCCAAAAAGCAACCTTTATTGGTACTATACGTCTCAGCACCTCACACACACACTCTTCTAACTCTACGCTCCTCATGACATAATTGTTCACACCACGTTCGTATAAGTCACACACACGACACACGCAACAAAAGAAACCGCCACTACAACACAAACCTACGATCAACCATAGTTATGCACTCGAGAGCTATTCATATACCATGCAAGTAATTTACGTATAGTGGCAGATTTGCACCAGACTAATAGCGATGAGAGCGATCTCCACAACAACACTACCTACACATATTCACAATAACAACAGAGCAATCACCACAACCACAATAGCCCAACACCATAAAAATAGACACAGTCTATTTCAATCAATAAGCAAATAAGTCACCTCGCTCACTAAATGTCTTTTCCAAAATCACATCAATTACGACAAGCTCCCATGTCAGCTCACACACTGAGACTAATAGCCACTCCTATTCGCCTCTCTAACCTCCCACACACCACAACTTAAACGAGACCCACCTTTTATAAGCAACCACAAAGCTCTCTACTATAACCATATACTAATTCAGCTAACATCACTCCACACTCAGCCAGAAATACTGACACATCACTATCACTCACACACACACACACTCCAGTAGCCCCATTTCAACAATTTGTCTAATTTAATGCTAATTTCCATGTAATTACAAACAAAGGTAATGTATTTTAATTACCTTGGCATATTTGAACAGTAATTTCGATCTCTGCATGAATAAAATATAGATTTCATTTTTCCCAATCATGTACCAGTTAAATGCTGGGTCCCTCGTGCTTCTACAGACCATTCTTTCCACATTTCCTATGGAAAAATAGGGCCAATAGAGGAAGATTATACTTTTTCATGAGATCTCTCAAATATCTGTTCAAAATATTTATTAACCAAGGTCTGAAAACACATCCTATTTTCATGATACCCCTCACGTCAATCTATAACACGTTTTATCTCACGAGATTTAATCTTGGAACATTGTTCAGGTTTTTTTTGAATGATTTTAATGGTAACGTAGAGAAGATTTATGACAGCGGAAGTAGACGGACGTTAATTGGTAGCGGCTTGAAGTAATTAGTATAGTTTAGTCAGGGGGGTGGGGAGAAAATTAAATATATAAAGTATGATTAATATTATAATATTAACTACATTTAAGTATATATATATATAACGTTATATTATATCTATCTCTCAATTTTATTAATAAAAATATTATAATATAAAATTATATATATTATATATATATAAATATATATATATTATATATTATTATTTAATATATTATATATATTAAATATATAATATATAAATATATTATAATATATATATATAATAAAAATAATTTATTAACTATATATTATATTATATATATATATATATTAATATTATTATTTTATTTAATATATATTATATATAAATAATATATATAATTTTATTATATATATATAATATATAATAAATATATATATATATATAATTATATATATATTATAATATAATTTATATATATAATATATAAGAATAATAATATATAAATATTAATATAATATATTACTATTATATAATATATATTATTATATAATATATATATATATATCAATATAGTTAGTTAATTATTATATAGATATATATTAATAATTATTATATATATAATTAATAAATATATATACGTATAATTACGATTGATATATGATAATATATAATTATATAATTACCATATTATATATATAATAAATAAATTAATATATATAATATATATAATAATATATATATATATATATATATATATTATTATATAATTATATAATTAATATAATATTAATATAACTAATATATATATATATATATATATATATATATTATATATAGTATTAAATATATTAAATTATATATATAAATATTATATAGTAAAACCTATATATAATATAGTTAAATAATTATAATAATAAACAAAATTAATATAATAATTGTCAATTATGAATATATCAAAATATATAATATTATCTATTTTATTTTCAACAAGAGAAAACTTAGTTTAATCTTTAATAAAGTTAGGCACAATATTTTTTATATATATTAATTTTATAATATTATACAAATTTATACTGTAATTATAAACAATATATGTTCACATATACGAATATTTAAATTTTTACAAAAATTTTATCACAAATTTATTAATATCATTATTTTATATATATAAATATATCAATATAGTTATATATACAACTAATACACTTTATATTAATTTTAATGATATATCACGCAACAGATTCTCGATATACTTGTTTAATGAGAGTTGTCACTTGCGAGTATGATTCACTATTATAATTAAATGAATATAATAGTTGCCTAACATTAGTCGGCAAGCATAGTCAGATTATATCCAATTCTACCTTGATATTATATGCATTCATATTCCATCTTCGCTATGTCTTAGTTTAATGAAACTATATACTACTCACGTTAGTTCAACGCTTAGATCACGGCGCCTAAATTTGCTGGGGAAAGAAGTCACGATAGTTATTAATTGAGTGAGAGTTGAGAAGAAAGTTAGGATTTTATAAGGGACATGTTACATAGGCATGAGCTTTTATGTATGCTGACTTAGATAAATATATTATAGTGTCATTAACCATGTCATTAGATTATAGTGTTAGCATAGGTCTATATCTTTATTGTATAGACCAAGAAAGATTTATGACTAAGTACTATTTATCTTGGAAATGCAGACCAGGCAGTTCTAATTCTGTTCTTCACTAAGACATTCACAGTTCAAATATATATTATCATCTATGCTATAGTATTACATATTTCGTAAATATGAGGATACCTTATATATAAGCAAAACAATTCTTGAACATTTTATATATATTTTTTGATTAGAAAATATACTAACTAATTCAGATATAGATAGGATAACATAATAACACCACAAATATGTAAATATTGAGTAAATATCTCAATCATTGTCCATTCTTATTGTCACTATAATAGTACTTTTAATATTAAAATTCTGTAAGAAAATGGTAAATCCCCATGGGAAAAAGAGATAAGGTAAATAGTATACATTTTCGTAATCTATAGGTTAAAATCAACTATACTGTTTGCTGTTTAAGTTAATACTCCCAATATCTGTTGGTTTTGTTCGACAATTTTTAACAGCAAAACCTTATATTCTTGTTCTTGTGAAAAGAGATTTTGTATTGGCGGTTGTTGCTGATAATTTCCTGCAGACAATGGTACCCGCTGATAAGGCGTAAATGGTGCGGACGGAATTTGGTTTTGATATACATTTATTCCCGGTTGCACTCCACCAAGATGTGGACTTGCTATTGCAATCCTTTCTGGCAAATTCAATGCAGACACAGTAACCGTCACCGGGGGAGACGTCGTAA
>JABUQX010073738.1:0-42748 GCA_015478945.1 Trachelipus rathkii | reverse complement strand
TATAATATATAATATATAATCATATATAATATATATTATATATTATATATATATTATTATATAATATATATAATATATAATTATACTATATATATTTATATATTATTAATAATATTTATATATATTATATATATACTATATATTATATTAATATATAATATATTAATATATATATAATATATATTTATAATATTCATATATATTATATTTATATATATATATATATATATAATAATTATCATATATATATATATATATATATATTATTATTAATATATATTATATAATTAAATATATAAATATATATATATTATTATATTAATATATATAATATATATATATATATATATATATTATAAATATTAATATAATATATATATTAGTATACTATAATATGAAATAATTATTAATATTAATATATATATATATAATATATTATATATATTATATAATATATTTATATATATTATATATAATATTATAATATATTATATGAGAGATTAAATTATATATATATATATATATATATATATATATATATACTTATATAATAATATATATATAACTATATTTAAATATAATTATGATACATATATATATATATATATATATATATTATATATATAATATTATATAATAAATATATACTATATATTATATTATATATATACTATAATATTAACTTATATATTTAATTAATATATATATATATATATTATTTATAATATAAGTATATACCTATATTACTAATATATATATATTATATTAAATATATATAATATATATATTATATATTTATATTATATATATTAATAAATATATTATTATATATATATAATTAACGTGATATATATAATATATACTATAGTATTTAGTTATAATTTGATGTATACATGTCTATAATTATATAAGCATGACTAACGTATTATTACTTTTATAATATAATTTATAAGCTATATATATATATTCTACGTATTATAGTACTCCCCTATTCACAATATTATGTAAATCATCGAGAACACGCAACTAATATTTCTTTCCTCAATATATATTATATATAGTATATATTATACTTATATATATTTATAAGTATACATATTCATATATAATATATATATTATAATTATATATATAAATAATTGTATTTAAATACTTTATATACTTTTATATACATATGGATGTACATTTACCTAATATAATATTATTAAATCTCATACTATATATATATATACCTAATGTATGCTGCAAAGGCCCAGATAAATAATTATTATCTATTCTATATACTATACAGTATATATTCCTATTGAAATGCTGTGTCACATATAATGCAAATAATATATTCTATGTATGATATATTTTTATTTCTCCATCTCTTCCCCTATATTATATATTTATATATATATTGAATATATAAATACTATATTCTAACATATATAGTATATATATATATATATATAGTATATATATATATATATTATATATATATATATATAATAGAAAGTCTATTAATAACCTTTGTAGGGTACTCGTTACCCCCAAAAAATATGGTACAGGGTATATTTCTCTTTTGGCCATATAAGTAGACTTTCTTATATAAGGATTGTTAATTAGGTTGGATATTAATATATAATTATATTATATATATATTAATAATTAATTATTATATATATATTCATTACTTATACGTTATAGTAGAATCTGAACAAATAGTGTTTAGAGAATTGTAAAGATGTGGATGCGAAAAAAGCTTTGTAAATTTAGCATTTCAATATGTCATAGATAATAATGGAATTGATACAGAATGATAAAATTGGGATTATTATTATATCCTAGTGAAGCCTTATATTTTCTATTATGATGGAATTTATATTTACACTAGCGTATGTGAGATAGGTGTTACTGAATGATGTATGTTTATATGCTGGTTACAGCTCTTTTCGGTCCTGCTATGTGATAATTATTCACTACACATAATAGTTAGTATATTATAATAGTGAATGTGATAGATGTATTTAGATGGGGTGGGAGGGGAGTTAAGTAATTGGCGTCATAACTGATTAGTTAAACGGTATGTGAGGATAAGGTTGGTACATGGGGTAACTGGTTTGGTAGTTTTCACCTTTCTACTGTCATTATATATATATCTATATAGGTATATTAATGATTTTTTATTTAGATGTCTAATTTTTTAATTTAATTAGTAATAATAAGATTTATATATATGTATATTATTTATTTTAAGTATATAATATTTGGGAGTATTCTTTAGTTAATTTTTGTATTTATTTTTAAGAATATGCCCAAGGTTGCATTAACGCCCAGAGATTGGCAGAGTTCGCGGTTTCCTTCGGTACTATATACGTGGAGAATTGACTGTATTGTAGTTTACTCGTATGGCTCTCCACCCCCCTCTGTGGGAGGGTATCCGTTGTAATTTGACTCACACCCCGTCCTCATTTGGTATTTGGGTATTTCGCAAGGTTCACGTGTCTCGCAGCCCTCCGGCTACGGGTGGAATATTGAAAACGTCCCTCCCTTTGTTCCCCGTCGGCTTGAGCCCCCTACATTGCCGTGTTAATACCTTTACAATATATTTATATATTATATAAGGTATATATATTAGTATATTAATATTATATTAATATTAGTAAGTATAGTATAATATATTATATATATAATTATTATATATATTATTATATTTTATTATATATATTCAAATAAAATAATAATTAAATATATATTATTATAATATATATAGAATGAGTATATATATTATATATATATATATTATATATATATATAATATTGTTAACGATTGGAACATGCTCGTTTGAAATCTTGCATCGAATGTCATTTCCCAAAGATGTCTGTATCCTCCCAAAAAGACATTTTTGCTCAATCGGTTTATCTTTCTCCATTGGCTCACTATATGTAACTTAATATATCTTATATTTGATATATATACTATATATCTATATATATATTATATATTTAACTATTATCATATATATATATATTATATATATATATTATTATTATATTTATATATATATATTATATATATAGATTTAATTAAAGTCTAATCCAATTTTTACTTAAGACCAGATAATTTATGCAAGATACATAATAGTAGCAATACCAATGATATTTATGGTGTTTGATTCTGGCTTCACTAGAAAGAAACATTATGAAAATCATTGTTATTATTATTATTGTTATTCCAAATCAGATCACTCTAAAATGATGAATTAAGCGAACCTAAAGCCAACATTATCGATGCAGACTTCTTCTCATTCTAAATTAATTTTGGATTATGGTCAGAAACTCATTTTTGGATTCCACTACGAACTCAGATTCCTTTTCGAATTCTAAATGGTTCTGTGACATTTCCCATTTTTAATACTTTCCTTCTTATCAAGAAATTTATCACTAAAATAGAAACTAGATTTCAGGCAATTTCGCCTCTACAAATATCCCGCAATGTTTCTTTCATACCCGAAGCTTTGAAAAATGTTTACGTACTCGTTGATCGAATCAAAAAAACATTAGAAACGCCTTATACTGAACCTTTCCTTGGATTCACCGATTCGATCAATGTTGCCTATTAAATATTTAGATTTTAGGCAATCTTTGCCTCTACATATGTCACGAAGCTTTAAAAACATGCACATGTGTTGATCGAATCAAGAAAACACCAGAAGCTCCTTTACTGTCTTGATCTTTCCTTGTTATTCAACTATTCAATCGACATTCAGTGCCAAAAGAAGAAAAATTTACTTCGAATTCCAAGACGTGAAATGACATTTTCAAAGTTAGTTGGTTATGTGTTCATTTTTTAGCTGTTTAAAGTATTTTGATGATAATATAATGGAGTTTTGAATTGTTTCTAATTTGAAGTCGCCTGCAGTTTTATTGAAATTAGGTATGTTGTGGATATATACAGATTCTATTATTTTCCTTTTTTTTTTGTTTGATTAGTAAGTTTCAATATATAAATATTTTGTGTGTTTATCTTATGGGTTGTATTTGTGCCCTCGCCTATCATCGCACAAATACAAACCATAAGATAAACACACAAAATATTTCTATATTGAAACATTACTAATCAAACACAAAAAAATTGAAAATAAAGAAATCTGGTAAATTATTTCTGCCAAATCTTACCTAATTTCTATTAATAACTGAAGGCGACTTCAAATTAGAAACAATTAAAAACTCCATTATATTATCATCAAAATACTTTAAGCAGCTAAAAATGAACACAAAACCAACTAACAGCTATCTCATATGTTGCACGCTCTCTGAATTGATGGTTTCTTTAATATTTGCTTCCTGAAGGGGCTTGACGTATAATCGCAAGCGCATAGCTCGAAACATGTTGTATGTAGGGACTCTGGTCTAAAAATTGTTTGTGACAGGAAATATAAGTATTAGTGTATAAATTAAATTTCCTCCCCACTCCCCGTTTTATATATATATTAGTAATATATATAATATAATATCTATTATATATATTATATAATACTATATAATATATAATATATATATAGTACTAATAATACCCCCCTGTTTATATATATATATATATATATATATATATATATATGTATTTTGTGTGTGTACATATGTTTGATGATATATTTGCATACCGCACCAATGTTTTATCTAAATATAATTATATCATTAATTTGATTGCTTTTACTTGTGTGATTTAACTTCCCCCCCCCCTTATTTTCGTCCAATGGTGAGTTTCACGACTTGTCATTAATTGCAATGACGAACAGTTAAGAAATTACCACCATCGTCACACCCCACATATATTTTAATATGTGTCATTTATAACCTTAAAATATACACCAAGGGATAAGAAAAGGGAAATATATATATATAAGGCGCTTCTCGTTCTAAAAAATATTGATAGCTACATTTTGCCTTTTACTCACTTTCAAAAAAGAGAGCATTCATGACCGTAAAGCATTAATCTAGAAAAATTAAAAAAATTTACAATTATTTTAAAAAAGTTATGTAACGTTACCTTTACAATTTTTATTTAAAAGAAATTTCTATAATTAACTATCTTTTGATTGAGCAAAATTTATCAATCACTTTATTTATTTAAAAATCTTGTATACCATTATAAAGTCTTTCGTCAGGATTGAAAGGAGCATTCTAAGGCGGAAAGCTTCTTGCCCCATGCGTGTTTCTAAGAAAAGGTTTTAATCCTTTTTAATAAGGAAAACAGCGCTCTGCTTTTGACGTTGTCATCGGAATGGTTATTAAAACTTTCAATAGTTTCACACTTTTACCTAAAGTGGCTTCCAAGTGATTTTCTGTAATGAAATCGAATAAAGCTATGGCTCCAGACATAGAACGAAATTCTTCTAGGCTATAATATTATAGATAGTTCTGTTTTAAGTTTCTTTAATTATGTCAATAAAGTGTACACTTTACAGTTTCATTTACATTTTTCTCAGAAGAGATACATACATACTGAAGAAACATTTCCTCGAATTTTGGTTTGGCAATAGATAAAATGTTTTTATTTTTATTAAACTTGAGAAGTGAAATCTATCTTTTATCTGCAAATAACTCTGAGAATGATTTATAGAGGATCTTGCAGGGTGTATGGTAAAAGGAGGGTTGAAAGTAAACGTTAGAAAGAGCAAGTAGTTAATTGGTTTGTTGAGTGTAAAGAAGTCCTCGGTGCGAGGTTAGTGGGAGGTGATGACAACTGGTAAATAAGTGATTTACTGAGGTTAAATATTTAGATGAATATATTTGGATGAAAAGGGAACGGATTGATTGAGAGTTGTAGTTAAGAAAGTTGTTTGTAATGGTATGGAAGTGGTAATCGTGCTGATTAAATCCTTGGTAGAGTATAATAAGAAATACTAAGTGTTGATGTGCGTGATGTATATCATTGCAGTTAAGGGGTATTAGTATGTTACCTGTGTTAAGATATAGTTTTGAAAATTATAACTATGGTATGTAATAAGAGGTATATAGATAATACATTTAGGAGAGAGTGGAGCTCTCGAAATATCTATATACGGTAAAATTGACTATTACTCAGTGGTGTTGTCTAGGATGTCGAGGGTGACGAATTGAAGTTAAAATTGTAAAGCTAATGATACACATTTTAAGGGTTGATGCTAGGTTGTGTGTATGAAGAAAGGTAGTTATGGTGAGATGAAGGTGAGAATAAACAAGAGTACATTGAGATGGTTTGGTCTATATGTTGGAGAAGATGGGATAGTAGTCGAGTGTCATAAAACGTGGTCTTGTGCATAGTTGGTAGAGAGTGTGTTGGAATCGACGGGGTGGAGACACGAAGAAAATAACGTGATTGACGTACAGTAACAAGAATGCTTGTGAGGAGAGTAAGTGGATGAAGTTTTGACTTTTATCACAACCACAGTAGGCCGAGTAGATAGACGGTTGATCATAATAGTGTATAAGTGAGTTGACTCTGACGGATGATGTTTATGTGTTAATGGAAGTGGTTAGGTTGTTGGTTTGTGGGTTCAAGAGAAGATGATAACCCCACTCATGTGCTACACAGAGGATCCGGCACAGTGAGCGTCACGTGTAGCAGTTCCTCTTTGTAGCTCTCAGGAGGAGTGGTATATTTTTCACTGACTTCATCACGTATTATTTCTCACCGTGTAAAAAGGTATAGTAGAACACGGCTCCGGGGTCACAGGCTATGCGGCTATTCTCTATATATGAGAGCTATAACGTCAAAGTATTCTACCTACTAACATTTTCAGTGCTCTTACGACGAGTGATTAATGTTACACATGCAACATAGCACCGACGAAACATTTGTTTTAAGTGAGATGGAAAGACGATAGTGAGTAGTTATAATTAAATTAAATATTAATACTTAATTAATAATTAAATATTATATTAATAAATAAAATATATATATATAAATTAATAATTAATATAATTATTATAATAATAATTAATAATTAAATATAATTAAATTTAATATAAATTAATAAATAATAATAATTAAACTGATTAATAATTAAATAATAATTAACTTAAGTAATTATTAATATATAATAACATAATCCTTAGTAATTATCTAATTTATAAGCTTATATATATATCTATATGTTAAACTTAATTATATATATATATTAGTTATATAATTAATATAATATAGCTTTATGAGTATAATACTATTAGAGTATTATTAATATTTATATATATATAATAGTAGTTATATATCACAATATATAATAATATATATCACTATATACTCTATATATTTTTATTTAATATATATGTAAATAAAACTGCATTTTTTATTATATAAGCTATTTTCTCTTATTTATTTTTTATATTAATACAAGCAACCTATTTCCATATATAGATCCAAGATTAAAACAATAATATAATTATCATAATTATAATAAAATATATATAATAATATATTATAATAAATTAGAAAGGTATAATAATATATAATAAGTAAATTAGATATACTGATATATAATATTCTTTATAATTATATATATTAAATTATATATATTAATTATTATTATATATATATGAATATATTTAATAATATATATATTATTATAAATATATTATATTAATATTATATATTAAAAAAAATATATGGATTACCACATAACAGACCTGATAAACTATATTTTTTTGGGTATATCTATCTATATATTATCACTTAAAAATAGATTTATACATTTTAAGGTAAATTAGAAATATATTAATAATATAGAAATAGTGATCAAGTATATTTTTTGATTATCAATATCGAAATATAAATCATAACTGATCAGTCATATATTATATATTCATATATATCATTAATATATATCACTTATATTAAAAATTATAAGGCATATATCAGTAACCTGCAACTAATTAATAAGTATATGTTTTATTTTATTTTTTTTTTAAAATGTAGGGTACAAAATATTATTGATGTTAGATAAGTTTATTATATGCCTCGCCCAATATTTACCGGTTGTTCAGTCACAAATTATATATATATATCATTAATTTACAAAGAGATGTAGTTTCAAATCAATTTAAATGATTTAATGATTTGAGTAAATTGTTTAAGTCTTTTGAAAATCCTCAAATTAAAAGAATCTCTAAAATTTTTGAGTTGTTTTTTTTTAATATCATTAATGTAAAATTCATTTGAAACAAATCTTGCAAAGAGAGTGTTTTCGCCTATCTTATTTTGCTTAATCATTTAAAACGATTTTCAAAATATTTTCGTTCAGTCTTCTCGATGAAGATTACGTATTTTAATTATAATTCTATATGAAAAGTTGCTCGCTCCTCATTAAAATTGGTCAAACTACGACGGAGCGTAAAGATCTCGTAGCTCTATAATAAATGCTATTAACTAATTGCAAAGCTTCAACTTCTTTCCTTAATTCTGCATTTTTATAGCTTATATTCTGTATTTTTATAGAATATATTAAAATCAACCATTCTAAAAATATTTACATATACTTTTTAATCGGAAATATAATAATATATAAAACTAGTAGTAGTCACACGTTTTGAGTACTGTAATAATTCCATTTAATCAGTATTCCATTTATCTACCTAATTTGATTCTCTGGTGCCTTATTAAATGTTATCGTTATATTAGAAATAGTGACATGAACTCTTTCTTTAGTTCTGCATTTTTATAGAATATATTACACGAATGATTTCTATATATTCACCTATATAATGAATATATAATATAATATGTATAATTTTTTAAACATAAATATTTTTAATTTCAACACACACACTCAAAAGTTATTATAATTCGTTTTCCATATATAGTGAAAAAGAGAAAGTGCGTGCCTGCACAAAGCGATGAGCAACTGTATTAGAGCGATCATGGAGCCGCTGAGCTCACTATCTACCCTACTTATAAATTTGATATTAATTCTATTCTTACTATCACGTTTAACTCATTTTACTACTATCACGTGATAAGATTTTATTATTGAAATATATAATCGAGGGTGATATGACTATATATAGGCTGTTGCCCATAAAAATCCATATGGCTCTTCTCTTTATGTTTTAGCTATACTTAATTTTAGGTACTATTACTATATTTATTAGTGAAGCTAATAGATCAGTATTATGTATACTAAAGTGTTACTCTCATTCACTATTGAAGCTGTGTATACATTAGTTGAGTTAGTATATATTTTACTTCCCATTACTATTCGAGATTTTTGCTTATTTATCACAACTGTCTGTACTGAGACTTTGCTATTTTTGTGTGATTATTTTACCTCTTGCTTAAGGTTTTTATCCAGGTTTATAAATTAAGATATACAATATTAGTTATCATAATTGTGGAGTGAGTCTATATAGCTTAAATATGTATTGATTTCCCCCACGATAGTAATATATGAGTTGAATTCTATCACAACTTTCGAGGAGCTTGAGTATATCAACTCTGCTTAAACCTCTCTTACCTCTTTTCCACTTTGCATACAATTAAAACTCAAACCAATTAAAAAAATTTAGCTATAAAAAAACACTAAAAACATATAATTTCTCAATGTCTCAATCCCAGACGCTGATCTGATTTTCTGATGAATTAACTACACTATTTATAAATTACGCTCTAGTATGCTACTTAGTAACTCCATAACGTTCACTCTCACATATAGTATTATAAGAATACATTATCTAAAACTATATATTTATGATATTGCATCCTTTGGCAGCTCATAATTATCCGTGTATATATTGTGAGGTGATCGAACTAGTCTCTCTTACTATTTGGTTCATATTTTTTTGTCATTTGCATAATCTCTCTTTACTACAAGCATTTTAATAAACGCTTCATGAAAATGTCGGCGTGTAAAAATATCGTGTATGGGTGTTCATGACTATGTTTGCATAAACATTTTCAGAATGTGACGTCATAATAAAATATTTACGATGGGCAGAATTTATAATATAATAAGAGAATACTATTTCGTTAGTCGTTACACTCTTATATGAGTTGTACGAGATTAGCACAAGACACTCCTTTTTAAACAATGTTTGGTTTGAACTTATTGAAGATGCACCGCACAAACATAACAACAATAACAGCATTTCTTTTTGGAGGACTCACTTTTTACATGAAACTAAAAATAAAAGAATGAGTTGAAGATTTAATTTTAAGTATCATGCCTGATATAACTAGGGACCAATAAATATCTCTGCGACATAGTAATCACGGATACTCATTGATACAAAAACAATAATAACGCCTCTGTCAAGTCATCAATATCAATAAGTTTCGTGCATATGCATAACCTAGTGATTGTATATCTCTAACACGAGTATATCCAAGATCAGTAGGCTGAAAATTCGACTACAAATAAAATCTGTGACGCAAGAGCATTGAATAACACCCTTATCCGGGATAATTATTAAATACATATAATATGTGACACACAATAACGAGTCTTCAAGCAATTTTCGTTATCATGTACGTCATTCAGCCTACAGACCTCCCAATAAAATTCACTACATAATTTCACACAAAGATAGTCGATGAATAACATTCTTCAGGCGGTGAAATAAGTGAGATAAAGTTTGGTGTCCATAGTTGTCATCAGGTCTGGGCCTATAGGAGTGAGTTGTTATATGAACTTAAGATAATATATTAATAGAAAATGTAGTGACGTGCATCTAGTATTAAATTTGTCGTGTCTTTCACTCAGCGGGTCAATATATTACATTAATTCACCAGAGATCTTGAATGGTTAAACTATCTCATAAATCATACACAAAAAAATGAAAACTTATGGTTTGCGCTGGCAACTATGCATCCAAGTTTGATTGCTAAGTTAGATTTAGTAACATATAATATTAAACATAGTGCTATTTACTGTATTGTTCAATATTATGAGAAATATGATACATTATGGCTTGATGGTTTAGTAGATAAATATACAAATTGATTCTCTATAGATGTTCTCTAGAAGGGTCTACCCATATGTTATATGACTTCGGAAGAATCTTGGAACTAAAATTTGTCTCTAATCTTTTAAACTAATATAAAATTTGAGTTATAGGTGGAGTGAGTTAACCTGGTATTTCATATTACAATACCCTAAGAATGTGTAGTATTGCACGATTTACGGCACATAATGTTTGAAATTCTGACTAATCATGCTCAAAGTCTATGAGGTAACTTCCAGTATGGCTACATCTTGGGCTCCCACCACAAGAGTAATTACACAGTAGTTCCTGATTTATCTCTAGGCGCGGTAGTCGTTATTATTCACTCTCTCAAAGGAATAGCAGATAAGAATACTTAAATGGTTTAATGGTTTTCTCAAATATGGTCTACAGTCATGAGCAAGGAAAAAGCCTATATGCACCCAGTATGCCTTGTGAAAGATATATACGAAAATGCTGGAATCAAGGACGATGAAATTCTGGTTATAGACACATCTTAGCGATCACCAGTATCCGATGAATAGCATTAATATGACTTAAAAAGTTAAGCATATTAACAGGTACACAAACAGTTTTCTAACTTTACTACAATGTCTGCAATTTTCAGATTTATTATTCCCAATAAAAATTTTAAACATCTCATATAGAGCTTTTCAACGCTCTAAGATAACAGAAATAAGATTCTTTGTTTTAATTCAAATTTCCTCTCTTTAGAACAATCACTCTTTTAGATGTGTGAGCCCCACACTGAAATAGAAGCTCTTCGTTCTAAGAACTTAGCCTCATTCATAGGCTCTCATGAAATTTACAACGTGCTTAATACTATAAATCCTAAGGTCATTGCTGACCTCACCTGCTAGATAACTCTCTTACGATCATAATCTTATACGCGCATCACACTAAGATTATGTAATTCTGTGGCAAGCAACCTTTTATCCGCGAGAGTCTACCGAAGACAGTATAGGTTTTATTGTGTACAGTAGCTCTAAGCTGCAACTGTATAACTATACGTTAGGCTTGAGTGTCAAGTTAGTGGCAGGTCATTTCCTCCTACTTGTAATGTGCTGTCCTCTGCATGACCAGAGTCTTATACACCAAACATTCACAATATTAAAATTAATTTTGATATCCTAAATCATTTTAGCATGGACTTAATGATAACAAGATGTTAATGAATATGACGACCATAGTAAGAATAAACTATTCTCTGTCTTACCACATTATAGACCATAGTTTGTTTGTGCACTAGCGATATTGGCTTGAATTCCTTTAAGAATATTTTATGATTATATTGAATAAGAACATGTCAGGGTAAATGTTGTCTGAGCGTATGACTGGGCTACTTCCAGTGAACTTAAACCGACATAGAAGCTGAGGATCTAGGTGAGCTTAGTAAATGAAGTACCATTGTGAATTTGCCCCACTTTGGCACAATAAATCAGAACCAAGCTGCATTATAAAGTATTGTATACTCGACCATAGACACTCACTCTCGCTCAGTTGCTTGAAATGTCGATTGTTCTGCCTCAAAACCTCAAGTCAATCGTAATATCTCTAAAGCTCAATAAAGCTGAAACCATTCATCGCTTTGACTCTAATATTGACTAATATGGTTCTGATAAAAGTATGACGCGGTTTTTGGTAAGATAACCAGTATATATAGTATGTGCATCGTCAACATTTTTTTAATTCTGATATCTTCCAGGAATAAAAGCACAATCCTAGTTACATTTTGCGTACTGGGCGAACAGACATTGATTTTTCTCTGGAAACAAACATTTTGAAAACGTTGAGCTGAAGGTAGGAAGGAGAAAGGAAATTAAATTTTGCAAATTCTATCAACCAATGATAAATTGTAGTTCTGGGGAGATTAATTTGGGATAAAATTTAATACACTCATTTAATGATAACTATAATGTTTTCACTATTTTTTATGATTTTTTAATAATTCTAATAATAATTTAATAAAGTAAAAATGAACTAATAGGCAATGGAAAAATCATTAATTATTGGATAAAAAAAATTAAATCATAAAGTAATTTCTATCATTAAACTGAATTTTTCTGACATTTTCGCAAAAATATTTAAATTTCGAATATATTTGAAGCAGAACATAGAACATATGAAATAAAAAGACAGTAAAAGACTCACTAAATGAGTGAACCATATCTGAAGACATGGTCTCCAGTGCAAGAAGGCAGAATCAATAGGCTCAAACAAACATGCCTGCGGATGGCAAGTCAGAAGCACTGGTCACCTCTCAGTAGGAGCATGATACCACTCGAATTAAAGGCTGCGAATGTTTAGGCGCAGAGTACACATAAGATTGCATAATAGCATGCATCGATCATAAATCCAACAAAAATCCTAGGGACTTGATGCGCGGATTTTATATATCTGTAAATACCTATACAAGCAAAGTATAACAACTAACCAAGCTACAAAGACTATCTAGCGTGTATACATTAATATTATAGTTATATAGTAGATAGTAAATATATATTTATATTATATATATATATATAGTAATAGTATATATAAATTTTATAAATTGCCTCTACAAAGTTAGACATCCGGTACATATATACGAGTATATTATATATATATATATATTATATATATAATATATATACATTGCTAACACACTACAGCTTTAATAACTATAGGAACATGCAATTAACCTTAATAACTACAGTAACTAAAACCCGCCAATTTGGCTTTAGTCAAAATAAAATATCCTATATGATACCCAAACCATCCATATATACCTATCCAATGCTTTTCTTAAATGTTGCAATCGAGCACACTCGTCTACCTCCTGTGGAAAAACCATTCCAAATTTAACAAACACTATTACTAAAGAATGCTTTCTTAATTCAAGATGGCATGCTTTCTGCTTAGATTGTTCTAATTATGACCTGGTCTCCCGACCGTGTTCATACTATGAAGAATTTATTGGTTTCTGCATTCAATAGATGTAAATATTATGTAGACTTGAATCATGTACCCTCTGAGAAACCTGCTTTTCTACAGAAACATTCCTAACTCCTGTCAGTCTTCTCCTCATTAGCTCTAAACCCTCAAACCCAGAAAATCATCCTGTTGCTCTACTTTGGAGCTCTCTCTAGCATATCTAAGTTGTTTCTTTAAATAAGGGCCCAAACTTGTGAAACAAAATATTTTCTAATAATGGACTAACAAAAGCAATTGTGATTAGTTTACTTATTACTGTCGGTCTACTCTTGTAGAGCAATATTGCGATTTTATTATTGCCAACATTTTAATAGCTTTAGTCCTTGCCGTTCCAAACACTGATTAGCTGACTTTTAAAGTGTGGCTTATATACATCACACCGCGTAAATCTATTTATTGTCCACAGGACTCAAAGCCAATCCACTATTTCATATCGAGTTTAAAACTTTTATCTTGAGTAACGCTAGTGAAGAACCTTACACTTTTTTACTATTAAATTTATTTCCACTTATCTGCCCACCCAAGAACGTTTATCAAGTATCATTTGAATCTCTTAGCATCTTTCACAATTGCCTAACTGAAGTGGCCACTTTGGTCATTCATCTGCGAAGGAGCTTGAGGGAAACCGCGTGCGATTTAGAGTTCCCTGTCTAACATTCACTTTATATTATATGAGGAACAATAGTAATCCAAGCACTGAACCCTGTGGGACGACTCCACTCTTCACTATTTTCCATGATGACTTATTGCCATTTAGTTGTACACAAACATCGCCGTTGCATTTCCTACAATTTAACATCTTGGCTACTTAGGAAGTTTCAAATGTTCCTCGCTTGTCCTCTGGTGTCAAGGATCCATTGAATAAGACACTTATTAAAGCACAGGAATTGTGGAATGCCAAAACAGAAACTACAACTGCTGCGAGAATAAGAAGGAGTTGGGAACAAAAAAACACCAAGTGTTACAGGCTGGAACTCAATATACGATTCTATAAAGACCTGTTTTTGAATCCTATGGTCGCTGATCAGATGAATCAACAACATTTGTATGGAGCAAAAGCCTTGTCTTCCAGTAATTAATAAAAGTGATAAGGAGGTAATTTCGGAGTACATCGAAATAATGACGCCAATTGCTGTTAGGCTTTTAGGTTTGATATGTTGCAGGAAGAGAAGAATACGTACGCGGGAGTCCTATTGCCCCGCCCCAATTATTTTTTCTTTCCTCTCAAGGACTAGGTTGCGTGGGAAATGCAACGAGATGGTGGAAGTAAATCTAACTATGCCCAAAAAATTATGTCAGAACTTCTTGCGTAAAGCAGCTCAAAGGCAAGACAAAGAGAAAGATTTGGATTTTTATATTGGCAACAGCCCCTGCATCCGTCGTATTCAAACAAGGGTAGAGAATGTGTTAAATTGGTATAAATTTATTGTGTGTGAGCATAATAAGCACTGACCACGACCAGGATACTGAGGAAAATAGAAATTATATAAAAATTTATATATAGAGATATCTAACATTCTTACATATTATAACAAATAAAGGACAAACAAGTTTAGCGAAGGCTAATAGAGGCTATGAAAAGAGGACCACAAAAAGTTATATTGGTAAGTTATTATTTAATAAATTATTTTGAAAAAACTTGAAGCAATCTTTTGGCACAAGGATGATAAAATAGTAAGAATAAATAATGGGTGAGATAATATATATGGTAAATATAATAAAAATAGTAGCATAAGGTAATCATAAATATTATAGTAGTCATATAAAATATAAATAAAATAAAAAATAAAATTAGAATATAAAATAGTAATAATAAAATATATAAGCGATATATATAATATATATATATATAATAATAATAGTGTATATATATAGTAATATAATATATATATATATATATATATATATATATATATTAATACAATAATATAAATAAAATAAAAATAAAAATAAATAATTATAATAATGAAATAATAATAAAAAGTAAGTAAATAATAAAATATAGTACTTAGTAAAAAAAATAGAAAAATATAAATATTGAGTAGTTTAAAAAGTTTTATATTAAAAACTATATTTTTACATATATTCTATGCATATATATACAGGAATAATAAATTATAATAAAAAAAATAAATAAATAAAAAATATATAAAATATAAAAATAAATACAAAAGAATAAGATATATAAAATAAATTTAGTGTTCATAAAATAGGTCTCGACATCTAAATTCAAACACAAAATGTCTCAAAAAAAATCCTGTCTGCTTTCTAATCTAGATATTTCTTTTTCACATTGATATGAATAGGAGAATAGCTACTACTAAATCACAAAGAGTAAGAAAGGTGGATGTGAGAGAAGAACCCGAGAGTCCACCTTAAGAGGATGATTAGTGCCCCATATCAAAGTCAAAGAACTTAACTAAGTACGGAAACAATAAAATAGCATTCAATGCTGAAAAGTATAACCAAACAAGTGGATTCAGACCATAAACAACCTATGCAATACTCCATATACCAAAAACTAACCCCAAGAAAAAATAAAAGGGCTTCTGCGCTGTTTAGCAATTTGGCACCCTGAAACACAATAAAAATAAATATAATATTCAAATCCATCACACATAACCAAAGCTAAACCAACCCTGAAAACTCAAATATAATTAACAAATAAATATCAACACAGGCAGGAAAGAACTCAAACCAAATTAAATTCAAAAAAGAATCAATATATATATATAACCATTTCTCACAAAAATAACAAAATAATACAAAATAAATATCAATACCAAGAAGACCTCGGACCTTCCCCCAAAAATAACCCCCACTTCCTAAACGTGTGCTAGTGGTGATGGACGCCATCTTTACTGCCCCTCCGACCCCCATACAAACAACTCCCTCGTGTAAATGCATCAACATAAGCAAACAATTGACTATACCACAACACCAACTTCACCAGACACCATACACCAACATTAAAGTGTGTAGCCAGAGAGAACTCAGATAAATAAATTACAACCACAAAAATCCTGATTCCATACTCCTCAGAAAATACTGAGAAACAAGAACAACTAAAAACATCTTATAAAATCTTCTAACATATCGCCAACACCATCAACACTCCCCAAAGATACACACAACCCACCACAAAACAACACTACTACCCCACTAAAACACAATAATTATTCCAAACACCTACCGAGAAATCTTCATCCTGGGTAGCGAGTGTACTTAAACAAACAACACACAAACTGCCTAAAGGGTATAAAGAAAAATACCCTTGCTGACGCACGGAGGCATGTAGTCGACTTAACGGAATTAAATGCCGATAAAATTATCGCATATCAAATTCGAGAGAGAAACCGTGCACACCCAACAAAAAAAAAACGAAAAATAACCACTGACTCCCCAAGTGTGACAACAGAGGGTCGACCATTACTTTACACCCACAGACTTACATTGCGGCCCCGAAACTCCATCACAACCTTACACCAATTACAATAACAAGAGGAAACAACATAAAACAATTAAACTAAAAAAAACAAAAATAACAATACGGACATGCCTTTGAATGAGAATATTACTCTTAAAAACTGCCCCCCAACAATCCCCCCCAAAAAACTACTACATACACTAAACTCAAAAAAGGACACAACTTGGCGGGTGCCTTGCGAATATAGAAAAAGTTATAACCTAACTAAAATCGATACACCAAATTAACCCAATACAAATCCACGACACAACATCCCCTCACACCTTCCATCATTCACCTAAACAAAATACAATCATCCAAATTCTGCAAACCTTAGACATTTACCCAAAGGCCATAGAAAATTCATACAACCCCAACTCACCCCCAATATCAAGCCAACTCATTTAAAACAAAGAAACTTCCCTCCGAAAACTCAATCCTTATACCCCACACTTTTCTAACCAAATAACAAACCAAAAAACACCAAATCTCCAACCTCATAACCACCAACCACTCAGTTAGAGCTGACCAATAAGTTATTTAATCTGAATCTAATACTGCCAACACAAAACATCCTCACGCGACTGACACGGCGTAATTACAGGAAATAGGGTTTTTTTATGGCTATATCAGACAATCATGTAGGAAAACACTGGCAGATGTCAGTGCAAGAAAGTAGAACAACTCACGAACGAACAACCCCCCACAATCCCACGAATCGCCATTTCTTTTAAACCTAATAACTCCTCCTTCCACCAAAAACAAACAACTCAGACAGTCTTGCCTAAACATACGACTGGAATGGGGGCGCGACGAGCGAGCGTGGTCGCCCCGGATCATAGCAGTAACTCACCCAAATAAACAACAACTCACCAGACATTGACATGAAAGTTAGCAATACAGAAAAACAAAAAAAAAAGACAACCTCCACTCGCGCAAAACTTCAACAATGGTAGACCACAACCCTCACAACTCCCCAATTCACAACAACTCTCCTATGGTTAACAGAAGAACCAGAGAAACAACACAACCACTCAAAATTTGCCAACCCAAGCAGAGCAGTCGGTCGCGAGATAGAGACTCCGAATCGAGAGTCATAGTCATATAAAAGTAAGCCGTCGGAGAAAAGCCAATCCTTCCTTAATCACAAGACAATTCTTCAGCAAAATCATGGCAACCTTAAACTACATTCCCAACCTGGAAACAAACATTACATTAATCCCAAAACTCAAAAACAAAAGAAGAGCCAAAACTCCTTCTCCATACCTCCTATCGCCCAATTTTACTGCTTTGCTCCATCCGTAAATTGCTAGAGAAATTAAAATTAAACAAAATTTCCCAACAGCACTCCATCTTCCTGCTGACTCTACTTCCAACTACGGGATAACCAAAAGAACAATTCCCCCCATCCAAAATATCAACTCCACAAGCCTCCCCTTTGAATATCTTCCCATGACAGCATCATTCATAAGAAGGTTTATATAAAATGAGAAATGTATTTATTTTTACATCACACACAACTACAAACACACCTCTCTCTTTACAGAATAACAAATCACACACACACACATACACACACACGCCTGTAATGCCACGTCTTTAGAAATTATCAGAAATCAATCACCAGTTCTTGCATAATGGTTATGATAAATTCCCAACACCCCAAAGCCACCTGTTATCTAATTCCATCTAACCTATTTTGATTTTTGCACAATCCTATGGAAATTTGATATAATGAATCACTATATCCTCTGACAAAAACCACGAGAGCGAAGTGTTTTTAAGAGAATCGCATGGCATGTAGCTCCTCTATTTCCTTTTACAACATTGCCATAAGTGCCTCAAAGCAACTATTCCCACGATACTATATCGAGAGTGCTTCAACACCAAACAAATGGTAGAACTAATCAAGAAGAGAGAAACATAAATTGTCACAACCACATTAGCAATTAGACAATATTATCACAATTTAAATCTACCTAAAAAAATAAATGAATTCACTAACCAGGTAACCTAAACTAAAACGCACAAAAAAGCTCTAAAACTACATCCAAGCTTTGTGCCACACCCATAGATACCTACTCACAGAAGTTGCAACTCCTTCCCTCCTACCCCTCCACTCCATAGCACCTCCTTTCACTAGCAAACTCATTCGAAAAGAAAAAAGTAAAAACCCTCACGCACCTTCAGAAAAGAGGCACAAATAATTACATGCCACATCCATACAATAGCAACAAACCAAGAAAAATAAAGACTCAACCACGACCCAACAATAGCAAAATAACCACAACTGACCTAAAAAACATAAGAACACTTAAAACTCACGTCTGCAAATGGCCGCAGACAACTCTCAAACACCTAGTGAACACAGCTTTAACTCAATTAGGCCAAATAAAATAACACGACTCCCTATCAGTCATAGGGTATATACTTCTATTCCCATCTTCCTATTGTTTGTGAATGTACAAGCTGATCATGTGAGAGTACAAATTCAGACAATTTATTGCTCAAAATACTTCTAAATAGATACAGAGTCACACCCTCTGACTTTTCATCCATTTTCATGTCGCCCTCTATCACCACTTTCCATGGTACCATATGATTTTCATACATTTTCCTAGAAAGATTCTATGCTGCATCATTATCAAACAATGATGCCCAACTTACTTACATGTCACAGAAATAAAAAAATAAATAACCTAAAATAAAAATAACTATCTCGCAAATAATATTAAAAAACACAAATAATTCCAAAAGTTTCAAACACAAAACCACTCCAACTGAAATATTGCTACTCACCACAAACATCCATATAGTCAACAACATAACAACTGGCCTAAACTCACAAAACAATAAATGCATAAACAATTAATTCATTAAGAATATTGCACAACATTAGCAAAGCATACTTGGCACTACACCCAGTACTGACTAAAAAGAACAGCGAAACTCTAAAACGACACAAAACAAAGCTCTAAAAATCATAACAGGATGCACATTCAAACATACACTTTCAATAGAAGAACACCAAATTCTATACCCATTAGACCACATCACTGAAATAAACATGATAGGCCCACCAGGTTATATTTACCAAAATACACCAAACACTATGTATATTATATTCAGCATCTCCAACCTCACTATATTCAAACTCAACTTATATACCACTAACTTATACTATATTATATAAATACTTAAAAAACCTACCTGCTTCTTTTAATATATCTACATATATTAAACATATAACAAATTTCTGGAACCAACTTCCACCTCACCACCAACACAACATACACCATAACACTATTCACTCACGCATAGCATAAATCTTAAATGATAAAATTAACTCAAATTATAACATTTTAAAAAACAAAACACCAACCAGAAATAGCAACAGAATTTACATATTATCTCTTACCAGAAATCAAGAAGTTGTCAGTCATACTTGGCAAAGCTAAGATGCGGCCACCCTCGTAATATACTAAATTACAGAACTACAAATCAGATTTAGATATCTTATCGACTACAAAACCACCTACAATTATACTATGTCAAAACTGTAACATGTCATGCGAGGAACACATCGTATTTGAAGTTTATCCTCTGATGTTTAACTAACTCTCAACACAGAACAACATGGTACATATCACTCCTGGAGGATCTCTGGAGGAGACTGATGGCATTAGCAGGATACCTGAACGAGGTGTGGGAGCCTCATCCCAATGATGAGGGGATAGCCTAAGGGGGATAAGGTTAAAAAAAAATAAGTATAATTAATATTTATATATATTATATATATGTATATATAATAATAATATATATATATATATATATATATCTATATATTAATATATATAATATATTTATATTAATTTTATAATATGATGACGTCATCTGTCAGAACTCTCCGAGCAGCATGATTAAATGATTACACAGTATTACATTTCTCTATATTTGAAAACCCCAT
The DNA here is from genome assembly GCA_015478945.1 of Trachelipus rathkii. Taxonomy (NCBI): domain Eukaryota; kingdom Metazoa; phylum Arthropoda; class Malacostraca; order Isopoda; family Trachelipodidae; genus Trachelipus; species Trachelipus rathkii. The sequence goes on along the minus strand of JABUQX010073738.1, from coordinate 21,380 downwards.
GACTAGTTTCAACGACTTGTAATAGAAAAAACAATGAATTATAAAAATAGGTCATTTTATTCATAGCTATCAACACTATATGACGAATTAATGGTTTTGCTTGCTATACAGTTTAAAGCTAATGAATTGAAGAGTTAATACTTTCCCTAAAGAGATTATCTGCCACCCGCCTTTGCTTCATAGACAAAGTACACACGCACAATCATAGGTACTATCCTTCACATTCTTACTTATATTATGAGTATATACTCTTGGTTTAACCCTACTGAAAAAGTTGACAAAACACTAGGCGGAGTTCTAGTCAGAGGTACAGTCCTCCGCCTCGCCCTCGGTATGGCGAATCTGACAAAAATCTTGCTGTAATCACTTTGTAATTAGATCTGTATCAACTTGACTGAAAAATCTGGAGTAATTAGTAGCCGTGACGGTTTAATATCCACTCACACTTTCCCGAAATAAATTTTTTATAATCAACGTAAATCTAAAATGTTGAGTCCCTGCTAGAAATAAAAATATTAAAAAAAAATTAATAATAGAATAGAAGCAGCTCCAGCATTTGCTTCCCCCCCCCCCCCCACCAATATTTAAACTTAAAAGATGTTAATTACAAAATAAATACTAAAAAAATTAGCATGTTAAATTGTGAAGTCTCTAAGGAACCTCTAAAAAAAATTTAGAAACTTTTCAAGTTTTCCTTTTCTATTATAATAAATAAAACTTATCAAAATCACAGAAATGTACAGGAGCTATACATGCATGCTTAGTTATTGAGAGAACAGAGGACTGGAAAATTGCTTATTCCTTTTATAAGTAAAGTAGCAGGGATGATTTTGGGAATTAATGACCAGTTTAACCTCATTAATAATAAAAGCCGTAAAAATATAGCCAATTGAGAAGTCAAATTGAAAAACATTTAGTCAACAATGAATTTTTTGACTCTCAACATGGTTTTACAAAAGTAAATCACATCAGACAAATCATTGGGAATTTATGAAAGCATTTATTAATTGATATTGGGTGTAAAAAAGGCAGTTGATATAAGGTAGTATACCTAGAATTCAGGAGTTTTTAATAATAAAAGGTTGATACACAAAATATATGTGCGAGGTTTAAGAGGAGAGTTTGTGAAAGCATTTAAGAGGGATTAACAGAATAGGCTGTAACAATTATGTAATGTGTGATGTTTGAGGTGGACAGGAAGATGTGACCAGTGTTTATAGGTGTGAATGGGAGCTGGTGCACAAAAGTTAAGCGTGGTGTGAGTGTAAATTTTGGACCAGAGGGAGATTTGTAAACTCTGAAGAATTTGTGTAATATATGGAACTAATATAAATCGTATATAAATGTGAGGATGGTAATTTAAGGAATAGGAGATAATAAAAGAATTGGTGTAGTTCTCCACAGTTTAGGCTGATTGAAAGGTACACCTTGAGAGCATGGTCTCATATTAAAATGAAACAGTTCTTATCTTGGAGACATCTTGAATGTGAGGACTTAAGCTTTTGCTCATTAAATGTTTAAAAGGATATTTATACTCTCTTTAACTCTGTATTAGAGATGAGAACTCTAGATTTAAAACCAAGGGGATTTAAGAAGAAGCATTGTGTATATGTCTTCCATCTAGAGTACTTTAAATGCTGGTGTATTGTAAAGATACCGACATAGTGGGCTGAGTGACCCTAAAATGTGATGTCAAATGGTTTTGTGATCTCTATCAACGTCAATCTTCAACAAGATATGATTAACCTCGAAATTGAGGGGTATATACTAGATAGAATATTTATGAATAATATATAATTAATATATTATATATATATATATATTATATATAATATTATATAATATATATATATATTAATTATAATATATTATATATAATATTAATATAATATATATATTATATATATTTATATATATTAATATTAATTTATATAATATATAAATATATATTATTATTAATATTTATATTATATATATTCTATATAATATCTATATATATAATATAATATATATATATATATATAAATTATACTATAATATAGGTACAAATATAAGTTTTGACAATATGGCAGTTTGGTCCCTTTACTAAGATATAAATAAGTATATGTAGTCCCAATGTGTATTAATTGTAAGTTAATTTGGTATTTAAAATTAGAAAAAATATTAGTGTAATTCAAGTCCAGCAATTTGAGATATCAAATCTCAAAATTCCAGTAGTATATATATCATAACTCTCATATCTGCATAAAATTTAATTAACAGTAAATTTGCAATTTTTATAACTAATTTGCACCATTTACTAAATTTACTAAATATACACTTACTTATATAGTTTATAGTATTATTATCTAATTTATTCTTATTCACTATACTCAAAACTTCATTATTTTATATTAGGTTTATTAAATCGATATACTCAATTTATAGAAATATACGAATGATACTTAGTATCCGGAACTAAAATTATACGTCTCTATTTAGGCAAGGTAATAACTATAAGTACACTTATGAGATTCTGAGTTTCCCATTGAATGAACAAGTTTCATTGATAATGTTTTTATCTGCTAATGTTTTTTTTTAATAAATATCTATTGAAGTAAAAAGTTTAGAACTTGAACATCTGAGAAGAAGAAACATTATAATTAAATAGTATTTTTATTAATTAATGAAAAAAAGTATACAAAATAATTGTTATAAAGCATATAAAAAAAAATTATAATAATAATGTTTACATATACCTATGTGATGAAACAGTTCATGATCTATATGTTGAGAAGAGTCTGTAATCTATTTTACTCTTTTTTTAGTTAAAAAAAATGGTCAATATTTTCACAATCAATCCATACGTGGTAGGTTTTTTATTTCTAGATATTACAATGGAATAACTTCTGTAGGGCAACTGTATAACCAGCTCTAGTATGATGTATAAAATCATATCGTGTGTTTGAGGTTGACGACCAAAAAAGAATTTGTTCTATTTCTGAAAATACAATTGGATAATAAACCTACTCTATAGCAACCTTGATCAGTTAGCGCAGCTGTCTACATAAGCGCTTGATTGTTTTGAGATAAAGGAATATAAAAATAATATCATTGTGTATACTTATAAAACCTTATCATTAAATAATATATAATGATAAAAACTTTGAGGGCTGTGAAAAAAGGTAATAAAAAGAAGAGATGAAAAGAATCCTTAAAAATGGTCATATATATATACGATGCAGCATAACTATAACTATGTACTAAGGGTTGGGATAAGTCGAAAAAACAAGCTTGTTTTTTTTTTTCCGATAAAAAAAAAGTAGAGCTTATCGACATTCAAATCGAAATCCAGACTGAAAGAAACGGTTCAAATTTTTTTTTTTTTTTTTTTTTATTTTTTTTTCATAATTAAGTTGTGGAATTTACAAGGTTTGATACATTAACTTCTCCTATGAAGATAAAGAGTAAACTATTATTTACCGGTACAAATTATTTTGATCAAAATTTCCTTTAACAAACCTTTATTACACAGTTGCTTCTGTTTAAAAATTTTTATGGGTTATTTCCATAGTTTTTATTTTTAGTTATATATTCTGAATTTTTTTGAATTATTGAAGAAAAATAGGATTATATAGCATAATAATATCTTTCAATTAAATGTTTATTCTTAGTATCTGTTTCAGTTTCAGTAACATTTTTGTCATACGGTAAATATATTATAATCAGATTATTTAGAAATGTCATCATGTCAACATTAAGTTGTTAGTGATTACTGGTATCTAATTTATATTATTTAAAGTAGAAATTATATATATAATAAATGGTAGTAAAGGCCCTCGCATGAAATGTCAACTTTTTGTTGTGTAGGAGACGTTGCAAATAACACAAACTATAAGTATTTTATTGCTCATAGAATCTAGAACTAGTAGGAAAATGTCTGAGAAATTTGAGCAACTGAGAGAGTGAATTATATAGCTAAACTATTAACCAGGCAGAGTATACATAATGAGCTTTAAAGAGATTATACCCTGATATTATTATATATAGACACTTAAATATATATTATATAAATAGTTAAGACGCAATTACAGTATATAATAATTAATATATAATATTAATATATACATATATATATAATATATATATTATATATATATATATATAACCTTAAGCTCCTATAATGTTCAACTGGAGTCATTTACTCATGATTTTTTATATGCTATATTATTCATTAAGTGGCATATTAAATATTAAGAGTTATATAATCAAAATATTAATAAATGGTGAGGGAGTTAAAACTAATGATATATATATATATATATATATATATATAATATATATATAATAATATACGTCACAGAAATTACCTATATAGGAAGGAAGGATGTGGCAATGCAAAGAGAGTGTCATAAAAAACCGGCCATCGAACACAGAAAACTAAAAGTAATTATACAAGGAAAAACTGGGAATGAGGTTGAGAACTAGAGGAAAGTTATTCGCAGTGTACATAGAGGCAAGAAACGAAGCAGAAATTGGTGAACCGTCGTGCTGGGTTTGGGGCAAGTGGGCCTACAGCAAAAGGCTATCGAAACAACAATGTAAATATTCTGCATTCGCCGATAGACGAGTTCGCGACTATGAAGTTAAACTTCCTATACGAATGTGCTAATAGACAATGTCAAGGAAACTAACGCAAGTCCTGAAACGTCCACTTCCTAATTTTGAACAGAGGGACTATATCATCCTCACTATTACACCTCACTCACTTTACATTGTACTCTTGGTCTCCTCCTTGGTATAACTATTCTAATAAATTATACCCCATATTACACTATACTAACATATTTGACTTGGAGAGTATTTGCACTTATTCCCGCATATATAACTGATTGCCTCAAAATTTTCTTACTCTTCTTCTTTCAAAAATAAATCGGTTCTTTTGCGGTCTGAATCCCATGTTGGCCACCAGATAACCTTGTGGGATTTTTTTCGATTTCTGACTTCTCCATTCTCAATCCTCAATTATCTACTAAGAATTTTTCAGTGGTAAATTTATAGTGGACGAGATACCTCCCCATTCTTTTTTTATATTAGGTTTACCGATTTTTTTTCCAGTTCTCCTCATTTTGTTTTTATTTTTTTCCATTGTTTCCTCTCTTCAAAAATCTACCATTATAGATGACTTCTGATTTTCTCAAATCTTCCGGCCGCTCACACGCAGTCTGCCGGCCTTCCCGTCACTTGCCTACAGAAGGAACCATTATACCCCTCTCCCTTTCACTCGCGCCCCTTGCTTCCAACCCTAAGCGAAACGGTACTTATCTATGAAGCAGTAAAAAAAAACTTGTTGAAAACCATTTTTCATATGTAAGATGATTCCTGGCCTCAAGTTATTGTTATTACACAAAATATTGTTATGTATCTGCGTTACATCTCTCTACTTTGCCCATTGCCCATCTGCCGTGCCTATAGCCCTTGAATCCATATTTCACTATTCGGATTCATTTGACTGGAAATTATATTCAATCAAAAGAATTAATAAAATGTTAAACACCACCCTACCCATTTTTAGTTGGATTTAGCTATTGAGAATTGCACTTGACCCCCCCCAGCCCCATCACCTCCCCTCTGAATCTGGTCCCTCGAACCCACCATGCACACCTTCAAAGCAAAAATAAATAAAAAAAATATTATGAGACTAACTTTGTACTTTTTGTAAACATAACCCATCCTTTGTATATGCCATCAAAGTATCACGTTAGAATTTTTCAATCCAAATCACAGATCAGCGACCGGAGGAGAGAGTTAAAATATGTCTAAAAACATATATTTACGTTTCTCTCCTCACTACTACTTAGGATGACAAATAATTACGACCATAAAACAACAGCAATAAGACCTTAACTCGCCATCCAAAACATCGGCTGGCACCTTGGATACCTACATTGCCCTTTCAACATGTTTTTTTCTGTTTCCGGACTTCTGTACTTTAATTCACTGTGATGTGTTAGCTGGAGTGTTTCCAACGAAATGAGCTCGAACCGAACGAGTCTGCTTTTTATTGGTGCAAATTTTTGGGATGTTCGTAAAATTATACCATTTTCAAAGTTTGAGCCCGCAGAGACTTCAAAATCCTAAGAATCCATGTCTCCTTGGGCCCACCCTGATATCTGATGCAAAATCGCCATTTTCATCAATGAAAATTAGCTTTTTTAACGTGTTGACCTTTTCAATTATTCGTTTCTTTAATTTTTTTTGGATCTGTTCTCCGCAAATTATTTTTATTGCTCCCAGGCTATACTATCCAACCGGTTAAAATAATTAAAATTCTATTTTCAATCAATAACTCTGTCCTGCTCCTGCCATTTTACATCTATGCTCTTTCGATACGCCACTTAAGCATTATTTCTCTCCTCATACACTCCTTAGTGATTCAATTCACGTTTTCTTAGTTAGTCTAGTCACATTTTACTGTAGTCCTCTCTATTGGCCCTTGAAACCCAACGTGGGAGTGGAAGAAGCCAGAATGATCAAATGTCATTGTCACAATCCTCGCCTTTTTCAAGATGTTCTGACAACCACACCACCTTCTAATGGACTTATCTTTTGGGGAAGGAAAGGTATCTCTTTTGCGCTTAAAGTTTAAGTTTCCTTTTTTAAGTACTACTCTCATTATAATGTGAGTGGTTCTAAAGCTTCATACTATGCTTATATTCTCTACTCTATTAACCTAAACGAGCGAGGATGCTTGGTGTGTTTCAATCATACCTAGCATGAGAGATACAATAAAGGATTGTTTTCAAACTTAGTTGTAGCTTGTATTCAGTCATTGTTGTATAAAATCTGATATATAATATATCAATGGTATTACTTTTTCATCTTATATTATATATATATATTATATATCGTATCCTATATATCTATATATATATAATCATAGTTTTTATAGTCATATTATATTTTAGATTGACTATCATTATTATATATCCCTATACTATATTTATATTATATCTTATCATATTATTATGATATAACGTAATATTTGTTATAGCATTTTCTACCATACATAAATACCGTTATTATTAAATATTTTCTGTTGTAAAGTATTGATTAATTATTTATAATATATGATATATATACTATCACCGTATCTTATACTACTCTTATATATAATGAGAGGCACTAAATTTTGGTACTGGTATATAACTTCTAGTGAATTTATATTTATAATAAGCGTTAATTTAGTCATTTATTATTTTACTATAATCAATAATAGTTTATCCGTATTATATATATATACAATAATTATTACTATTATTATTTATAGCCCTACTTATTATATATATTGGAGTCTTTAATGTACATATTCTATATATTATATAGTATATATTATTCTATTTATATTATAATATCATACTTTTTTTCTTATTTTATTATACTATATAGCTTTTAGTGATATGTTATTTTGATCCACATTATTTATATCAGAAAGCTTTGTTTTTTAAAAATAATTTGACTTCGAAGTCTTCCTTTGGATTGAACCAGCATAATTCAGCTGACATTATATCCAATGCCGTTCTTTTACGACTGTAACCTATCCAACGCCCGTCGGCAATGCGGCCGGTGCGTCCAAAATCTACCACTTTCCGGTTTTCAAAAGTGTAACATTTTTACAAGCCAGCCAAGCTCCCCTTCCAAGGCGGACATCACCAGGTTCCAGCCTGTCCTTATCAAGCAGTGTCTTATAATACTATAACAGATGTTGCAATAAAGTAGTGGTCAGGCATATTAATTGCAAATTATAATAACGATGTAAAGCTCCAAAGAAAGAACATTTTTAATGGGAAGGTAAGAATATTACTGCCTTCCATTCGGTCGATTTTGGTGAACTATCCGCACTTGTTGCGAATGTAGAGCCACAATAATCCCTCCCCAGTAGCTTTTTATGGACCGACTGAGCTAGTCGTCACCCCATATGCAGAGGCTTCCCCCCTCCTTGCCATAACAAAAGTTGGGGTTCAAGAGCAGTTTAAAAGCAACGGCACCCGCTCTGGTTGCCCATCCGCCTGTGCTAAACACTTTCTAGAGACTCCGACAGAACCACTCACCACACTGTAGGAGTTCTGGTCCAGGCACCCACCTTGGTCGCTTCAATTTTTTACATTTTTTTCATTTTTTTCTTTTACTTTTTCTGGTGTCTTAATATTGTACGATGTTAAATTATTGCAGTATTAAAGTTCTGCAAATTGTATTTAACTTTAAGTAGTATAATAAAGAAAGAACATTTAATGGGATGGTATACAAAACTTTCAGCACTCTCCTTTCCCTGAATTTTCGGTGGATTCGAAAACCCACCGCATGTTTGCCGAAATGAGGACAATATAACCCAGTGCTTATGAACTGAGCTATCCCTCAACAACTCCTCTTACACTTAAATATGTTTTAGGGTACATTTATCGACCACCTCATTGTATTAAAGTCAAACTTTGTTATACATCCCTTCAAGGCGACTTTCACCTGGACCTCGTATGTTGTTTTCTTAGGCCTAGTCCTATACCTCCGTTCCTTTTTATAGCTACTTAGTAAAAAAGAATGACAACAGATGAGGTTAATGGTTTTTTTTTTTTTTTTTGCTATTGAAATTCATCAGTTAAGACTACACCCTGAAGGTATAATAGTAGCAACGTTATATACTAATATACAACTTACATTATTTACTATAAATCTCTATCTTCAATATTTTTAATAGTGTTTCCTTTTCTCTTACTTTGATGTTTTATTGTTTCTCCCACTAAATTCTATAGTTCAATGTCATTAAAACTTTACCAATTTTTTCCTGCTTTGATTATCCTTCATTCATAAATAATCCAATTAATATAATAATTGATACTCTTCAATCTCATTCTAACATAGAAATGTAATCTCCTACTATTAATGTTATATATAATAGTATATTATATATATCAATATGATATAATAAATATTTACATATATAATAATATATATATAATATTATATATTAATATATTATATAACGTCTCATACTACACTACCTATGACTTTTAAGCTTAAGTTTATGTCAAAATTTTAACCTTTGATAAAGGGATCAAAAATCTAAAAAGCATTAATCCATGTAAAAGTCGAAAGTACAAAAGACCGTGACTACACAGTAGCTGTCTAACTCGTACCTCTCCTTCGAATGAGCATTGGGCGAATTACTGTGTCATAGGTGAAAGGATTATTAACACTCCATACTCACACTTCTAAATCTATTCCTTTATATCGATGGAGTATCACACGGGTGGATAATACAGTGAGTGACTAAGATGAGTCACTATCAATTCTGCGAGATCAAACAGGACTCCTAACGGTCACAGTATTAAAGCTGTTGATGGGACGACTCAGAGAAGCTTTCGGGCACAAGGAGAATAGACCGAGAGCAACAAGATAGTGAGAGAGAAAGTGTATAAATAGACGTCGAGGGACCAAATCCATGCCTACACTATGCGTGTATGGAGATGAGCCGCGGGCTCACGCTGACTCGCATCTACTGCCCCTGCCTTTTCCCCAAACTGAATGGCTCTTTTTCTTCCCCGCTCAATTTTGACCCACACGCTTTCATAACAAAATTTTACAATGATTACATGTGTAATAATTTCCATTAAGACCAGTGTGTGGGTATATACATACTGAATAGTCTCTAAAGGAAGGAGGGAGTGTTAGCGGTGCTCGCTTATCAGTGGAGATTAGTGTAGCATACGGCTGCGCACTAGGTGACGACTTTAGGAATTCGCAGATGTTGCACACACTCAATATACGAGCGGGGAGTGTGTGTGTGTACATAGCTACTGAAGGTCTAGATGAGGTGGTACTCAGTGAGGTACCTTGATAGCGAATCAGGAGGAATCTTCTGTTCAGATCGATTACGAAGAAAACAAATAGGAAGAAAATCCGAGCGCATATGCTCTCATCTATGAGTATACGAGCACAGTAATATACCATGCTGATAGGAGAGTATATTAGTGATCGAGGATCATATATACGTAGACTATGCTACTTATCAAGATATGACACAATCATTTGAGAATGCATTTTTGTTGATAATTATACATGTGTTAGTGAATCAATCGATGAATTCGAGCAGAGTGAGTGTCATGGTGCATAGGATCACGCGATGGAAAAACAGGCAACATAATTTACACTCCTTGTTTAGGGTGCCGAGGCACTTCGAGACAGCCAGAGGATCTCACATATAGGCTCAGATACTCTAGGGACTCCTTCATGAGTCTAACTTGCTTTTAGGGAAAGAATTGTGAGGTTATTAAGACGTTTAACATCAATGTCGATTAAGGGATAAGAGTACGTATAATCGAATGACTACTGAGTGTCCACAATCCTTATCGCAAGAATAGCGTTTGAACAAGTGAGGAAAATCAGGGCATATGAATGGTCACGTGTGACCACTGTAGGGTACTGATGCAGAGTTGAAAGTGGACGGTGAACAGTCTATTAGACTACATTTTGTCAGTATAATGTGACACATAACACACGTCGTGGAGGTTGAGAGTGTGTGAATGTTCATGAGAGTTTACGCGGAATAGAGCAGCCCCAGGAAAAATGGCCAGTTTTCTTACTTCACGTTTAAGAGCCAGAACCATGGCCTCATCATCCATAGGGAAAAAAAAAATACCTGAAAAAAAAACAAAAATGCAAATAAAAATAATTGAAATAGGATTTTAAAATAAAAAATCAACCATAATTTTCCCTTAGTTACTAACTTTGCTACTATTATACTAGGTGTGTTTACTGTGATTTTTGCCGTATATAACCATACTCTGTTTATTATTATTATTTATTATTATTATTATAAAGAACGAGGGATTAGGAAGGCTGGACACCTGGTGATGCTGCCTTGAAGGGAGCTCGTTTGCTGCTAACTGTTCATAACCCAACTTTTTTTGGGTTGAGGGATAGCTCAGTCATAAAGCACTGGGTATATGTCTATTCGCAACAATGCGGTGGTTTCAATCCCAGAGAAGGCTGTTAATTCTTTACCTTCCCATAAAATGTTTCTTTCTTTATTTACCTCTTATATCATTGCGATTAATATGCACTATTTAAATCTACATATAAAGAACGAGGGATAGGACAGGCTGGACACCTGGTGATGTCGCCTTGGAGGGAGCTCGGTTGCTTTAAAACTGTTCTTGAACCCAACTTTTTTGGGTTGGGGGATAGCTCAGTCCGTAAAGCACTGGGTATGATTGTTCATTCGCACATGCGGTGGTTCAATCCAGAGAAGGTAATAATTTCTTTACCTTCCCATAAATGTTCTTTCTTTATTTACATCTTCTACTATAGGGGGGGGGGGGGAGGGGGGGGTGGGGGGAGCGGTGGGATTAATATGCTATTACACATTACAACATTAAAGAAGCGAGGGATAGGACAGGGCTGGCACCTGGTGATGTCGCCTTGAAGGGAGCTTGGCTGCTTTAAAAACTGTTCTTGAAACCATTTTTTGGGTTGGGGGATAGCTCAGTCGTAAAGATCTGGATATATTGTCCGCATTTGTGGTTCAATCCCAGAGAAGACAGTAAATTTTTTACCTTCCCATAAAATGTTTATATAATATATATCTATATTTATATAGTATATTATATATATATTATATATTAATATTATATATAATATATATATTATATATATTATATATTATATATTAATATATATATATAATATATTATATAATTATTATATATATATATATATATATATATATATATATAGTTATATATTATAAAAATATCATGTATTTAACAAAAATTAAGGTATTTATTGTATGGTAGTATGACCATCCATCAATTTATAATATATATATATATTATATTAATATATAATTATATAATATATATAATATATATATATTATATATATATATAATATAGATTATATCAAATTATAAAATAATTAATATATATATATATAAAATATGAAATATTAATTTTTATGATTTGGCAGTAATGACATAGTTTTGAAAACGAAAAATAACTAGAAAATTTGGTGGATTTATGATCACTGACCTCGCTGTTGGTATAGCAAGTATTTTACCACCAAGGAATATACAAATAGATATGAAGTCTACGAACAGGAGGAGGACATAATAGAATCATCTTAACTTTCGCTCAAAGGAGATACTTTCTTCCCAAAGTAAGTCATGTCAACACTTTGACAATGACATTTGACACGCTTCTCCACTCCCACTTGGGTCAAGGGCCAAAACAGGGCTAAGACTAACTGAAGAAAAAGTGAATTGAATCACTAAAGGAGTGTATGAAGGAGAGAAATGAGCTTGGCAGAGGCGAGTAGGAAAAGAGCATAATAGGAGTAAATGGCAGGGTTATTGATGAAATTAGATTTTAATATATTTACGTTTATTTCTAATGTCAGCAGTTTGGTCAACAAAAGAATTTCATGAAAATGGCTTTTTATAAGGACAGGTTTTGATTTTGGTCTCTGCGTCAAACTTGAAATGGTCATAATTTACATCCCAATTTGCACCAAATAAAAAGCAACCTGCAGCTATTTCTGACCTCTAAAACATCGTTTTCAGGCATTTTTGTGTCTATTGCTTTGTTTTGTATTTTCATTAGGAGAAAAACTATGTTTTAGACATTTTTTTTTCTCGTCCTACAATTTTTGTTGAAATAACTTTAAACTTGAATTATACAAAGATGGGTATATTACCAAGAAAATATATATATTTTTTTTTATTTATTTTGCTTTTGAGACCAGATAGAAGTAATGGTCAAATTCTCAACCCAACTAAAAATGGTTTTAACATTTTTTTTTTTTTCCAGTCAAATGATCATGAAATTTTCAGGGCTTCTGTAGTAACAGCAGATACAAATTTTTTATATAGATCATATTTTTTTTGGTATATGTTCCTCTAGGCAGGGAAGAAATTTGAGAAAAAAATATTTTGGAAATTTTTAAAAAAAATTATCTAAATAAAAAAGATGTATCTCCCCCAACTATAAATCCCTGAAAATTTGATATTGATTGAATGAGCAGAACAAAAAATCCCAATATTCCACATTTTCAAGAACATTTTTTTGAAAAAGTAAAAAATTGACAATTTTTTCCTACTCATCCAATCAATATTATAAGTATATAATTATTATTAAATAGCTATCCAGGTACAATGTAAAGAGTAGCGTATGGAGGTTTCCCTCTGTTCAAAATTACATACGTTTCAGGCTCTTTGTTTCTTGACATGTCTTTGGCCTTCGATGGATCTCCTCCCAATCTAATCCATGCAGATTCTTTACTTCTTCTCTTCACAATTTCTGCTTCGTTTCTTGCCTCTATGTATACTCTTCTACTTTCCTCTGTTCTCAACCTCATCCATTTTCTATATTCTTTAGTTTTATGTTTGATGGCGTTTTCAACTTCTTCATTCCACCAATCCTTCCTATATATATATATATATAATATATATATATATATTATATATATATATATATATATATATATATATATATATATATATATATATATATATATATATATATATATATATTATATAATATATATATAATATATATATATTTATATATATAATAATATATATAATATATAACTGTATATATATATATATATATATATATATATATATATATATATGATATTTTACAATATATCAACATATTGATATATATATATAGTATTTAGAATAATATAAGTATATATTATATATATATATTATATATATCATATATAATATATATGTCACTATATATTAGTATATATATATTATTATATATATATAATATATATAATATATAATATATATATATTTATGATATAATATATATTATAACAGTTTAATTACATTGTTTTGGCGAGTTCTTTTTATTTTATTTTTACTACATATGAAAATACAATATTTTTTATTTCCAATGGCTAACAACAAAGGTTCTTAAACATCACACTAGAGCTGGTGCTGCATAAATTTGTGCTTTTCAGAAAAAAAAAGGAAGGGGATAGTCAAATGACATTCCATTTTTTAAATCAGAATATACATACCTATGCATTATTATAATATTCTTTAAAAAAATTTATTGCACTAAATGTACAAAAATAGTCTTCTGCAGCTATTTACTTTATTTGAATAATTTCTGTAAATTTTATGTACTATATAGTTTCAATAGAGAGTAAAATTTTAGTTCCGTACAGTCATTCATTATTTCTAATGTATCAAACATAAAATGAACATAATGAATGAAAATAGCCTAATGAAGTGAATAAGACCAGTTGCATACTTTATACGAAATTTACTGTAATAATGCAGATGTATACTCTGATTTCAGAAGTGGTGTTCTTGACTATACTATTTTTTTTTTTATTTAAAAACCAAACCAACATTGACACATATATCTGTAAAGACCAAACTGCCATTGTCAAATATATGTACCAGTATATATATATATATATAGTGATGCACCTGAGAGTAATATAATCTAAATATATATATATATATATTATATTATTAATTATATAATATATATATATATATATATAAATATTTCTCTCTCTCTCTAGATTTTATAAAGATGACTGTGGTCAAACCTTGACAAGAAGGTCATCCTATTTATGCTATCCACATCCAACTACAAGTCTTAGGAGATAATGCTCTTCTTAATCCCCATTTTAACTCAATCCCAAGCTCGGTAACCGACACTGGGAGCTTCTCTAGATGTTCCAGAAGACTTTTCTTGATTACTCCCAGTGCTCCTACAACTATCGGAAGCTCAACTATTATGTTCAATATCCCCAAAGTTCTTCTTACTTCGTCTTCAATCCTTGACATTTCAATCCTTTCAAATTCATAGCCACCAAGTTATTGCCTAATGGAACTCCCACCTCAATTAAATAGCATTTCTGTTCCCTCTTTCTTTCATTACTATGTCTGGTCTATTATGGGTGACTGCTATATCAGTTGGATAGCATATATATATTATTATATATATATATATAGTATATATATATAATGAGTATATATATATATATTATATATATTATATTATATATATTATATATATATCTATATATATTTATATATATATAGTATAATATTATATTATATATATATAAAATATTATAATATATTCAATGTCAATTCAGCAGGGGGATTACCTTCATAGACTCGAGATGTTTTTCAATTTGACATATGTTAAAATTCAGGAAAAATTAAGATACCTATATTTTTTTGTTTTGTCTGAAAACATTTCTGGGAAGAAATCTCTAAGTAACTTCTTCATTAGATTCAACTGTATGGAGAAATCAAATTCTTTGTCACCAATTACAAGATTTCAATTCTTTTTTTATTTTATTTAAAGACTCAAAAGAGAAATGTAGCTGAAATATTTGCTACTTCTCCATCTTCTCAGATTGTAATATAAAATAATATATATATATATTATAGTATATATATATATATTATATATATAATATATATAAATTATAATAATATATATAATATATATATATATATATTTATATATCCGATATATATATATATATTATATATATATATATATATATATTATATATTATATATATAATATATATATATATACTACTATATATATTATATATATATAATATATATATATATTATATACGGTATATTATAATATATATTATATATATAAATATATATATAATAATATATATATATTATATATATATATATATATATATATAATATTGATCAATAAACCATTAATCTTTCTAGAAAATGTTACATTTTTTTCTCTCATTAAATAGGGAGAAGAAAATGGAAGGTGATGATGTAATTTGAATGGGCAATTTGATTTGCTCCCTGTGACTGAAACAAAGATGAACAGGAAACTGTGAAAAATGAGTGTGTTCAGATAGATAATCTTATGGTTGTGAAGGTGTGAAAAGGAATGAGAGGGGAGAGAAGGAGTTGCAATTCTGATGAGTGACTTGTGGCACAAAGCTATGGTAGATTTTTAATCTGCAAAATACATTTAAATGATTAAATTTAAATTTGAAAATGTCAAGGTATGTGTGTTGTGACATATGATCCATCTGGGTAATGTTGAAGAGTGTGATTTTCTGGGATAATCTGAATGATGTTTTGGATGGAGTACTCACTCCATCCAAAACATTGATTGTGTTGGGGACCTAAATATGGTTGGATAGGTGATCAAAAAGGGATGGTAAACAGGTGGCTTTGGGTGTTGGAAGAAAATGAGAATGGTAAGAAGGTGATTGATTTTCTGTAAGAGAGAGAGGTTGTGTGTGTGTGTGTGTGTGTGCTGTTGTGATTGATTTATCTGTAAAGAGAGGGTGGTGTGTGTGTGTGTGTGTAAATAATACTTTTTTAAACACAAAGTATGTTGTAAGTAATACTTTCTTTTAAACAAAATAGTATTCATAAGTATACTAGAGTTGGTGTAGGAAGAGATGGTATCGAAGTGAAAGTAATGATTGAATTTTGTGTTGTATAAGGAGATGTTGAAGAATTGTGTTGGGGATGTTATAAAAGTGAGGGGGTAGAAATGGATTTCAGATCATTAATGTTGTTTTATGTAAATTAAGTTAGTGGGGCGTGATAAAGAAGGAAGGTGATAAGGAAGAAACTGGGTAGAGTTAAGATGGTAGTGGTGGTGAGGATATAATATATATATATATATTATACTATATATCTATATTATTATATATTATTATATATATTATATATATATATATATATATATATATATATATATATATATTATATTATATATAGTAATATATATATATATATAATAATATATATAGATATATGTGACCTGTTACATAAAAAAAAAAACAATTTTTCAAGTTTTTTGCCTATACTATCAAACTATTTTACATAGTTTTATAATAATTCTTATAATGGCTAGGCCTAGGCTATATATCCAGGAAATTTTTGTTTTTGCTTAATACTTTATAATTATTTAAGATAAAAAAAAAAAAAAATACATGTAAGAAAAAAAAAACCACTTCTAAAAAACCTTCCTTAGAGTGACATAGCATCATATGTTACGTTAAATCTCTTTTAAGGCATTATTTATGAAAAATAATATTCTTAATTGAGTAAAGAGAGGTCGCGCTTGATATGAAATTAAGAATAAAAATGGACATGATGTTTTGCGTTATTTACCTGATTTTGTGATGAATGTAAACTGGTGTGGTTTGAAAATCAGGAATTTGTTGTGCTGTAATAACCCCTCCCTCCCTAAACTCCTTGAATAGGATTTGCTTCTTATACCCTCTCCTTGAATAGGTTCTGAATACCTTTCTCCCCCTCTGGAATATGACCAAGGTAAGCAAGCCACGTAAAACTGCGTGTTGATGCTTCTAATAACCTCAAAGCGTTGAAACTACCCACCTGCAGCAATAGCGGGAATCGAGCTCTGCATACCTTTCAAGCCACATACTCAGCCCAACACCAAGATTGGCTCTGTAGCTCCAGAAATAAAAAAGTCGCATAAGTGCATACTAAACCTTGGTATGAGTGATTAGATTGCATCATAAACCATGGGAATCGATTCAGCAAATGTCTGATTCATATACTCATCAATACAAATTTTATAAGCTACATGAAATATAATAAAGCATGCAAGAGGCATTAGAAAAGGGGGGCGGGGTAACAACTCGTGGTAGGTTTGCCACAATGCCGTTATAAACCATGGCAATCAACTCCCTATTCCTTAAAACATAGGGTTAGATCCTGACTCGGGTCATATTCTAATGATGTCAGGATTATGCCCATGCTAAAGTGCTACGAAAATTATCATGCGGGCGACGTGTGGACGTCCAACTCTAGCACAAGTACGAAATGTGATTGATTATTATATATATATATATATTATATATATATATATATAATATATGATATATATATATATATATATATATATATATATATTATATATATATATTTTGGTTTGCGCTATTATATTTAAAAAAAAAAAATTATTGTACTGTATGTTAAAAAGTACATTTTGCCAATTATTTAAATTTTCTTATTTTTTATTTACGTATATTTTGTCTATACAATTGAATCATTGATGATCAAAAAATTATCAATTGAAATAATATTAATGAAATTAATATATCAATAATAGAAAAAATATATAGATAGTGTTATACCTATAAAAATGAGAAAATTAGCCAGTAAAAATTTTCAGAGCCTTATTTTTTAAATTTTCTTGAAAATATAAACAAATTGTACACAAATCTGTAAAAAAAACTTCAAATAATTTGTTGATAGCATTTCTTTAAATTATGTTGTAGCTTTAATACAGTCTTCATCTACTTTGGACTGGTGAATTCTCCACAATTACCCCATCTTTGTACATTAAATGTTTGAAGTTTAATCTTCATAAAATTTGGACTACAATACAATAACTATCACCACCACTATTATTTTCACTCTCCTATTCATTTAAATTTTAAAAATTGTCTAAATGAGGGTTCTAAAGTAAAGATGATCTTAAAAAGAAAACACTTAGCATCAGACTACATCTGAAAAGTAAAATAAAGAGATGCAAACTAAAACAGTGAATCTTACCTCATCATTTTGCCAAAAAATCCAAATTGAGTACAGGGAGGAAAAAAAATTTATACTTAAAACAAACCTAAAAGGCTATTGTTTTAGCCTTTTAATTATCTTTAACAAAAAAAAAAAAAAGATAATTGTTTACAATAAGGGCCTCTAAACAGATTTTTATAAAAATCACAGCATAGACCTAGACTCTGAAAAAAACAGTAATGAATAAAATAAATAAATGCTCTCTTTAGGAAAAAATAGTTACAGCCTCTCAATGCTTGGAATTTTCCCATATGGAGTTCTTATAAAAAAAAAAATGAAGGGGCCTTGAGGTTGGTTTAGAACCATCCTAGTTCAGGTTATATATGGGGACTAATCCGAATATTCGACAGGGAAAAGGATCGACAGGCCATAAAAAAAATTTCAGAAAGTATCTAAAGGGTCAACATTTTTCTTACAGGAAAATGGTCAACATTTTCTTGTAAGGTGTCCAAATCATCCAAAATATCTTTTGACAAATATAAGCCTAATATTAATGTATCGATGCATCCAGGTTAAGTTATGTAAGGTTAGGTTGCTAGGTTTTGTTGGGTTCATTAGAGAAACTCTTAACACAAAAAAAAATTTGTATTGTACCCAAATCGTTAACACATTTTTAATAAAATTTTCAAATGGTCTACACAGTCAAACTGTTAGGGAAAATGGTGGAATATTTTTGTTATAATATATATTAATATATATATTATATCTATATATATATATATATATATATATTATATATATATATATATATATATATATAGTATATATTATATATATATATATTATTATATATATTATATATATATATATATTATATATATAATATATATTTGACTGATTTTTTTACTTTTCCAGCATTCACTGCATTAAGAAAATTTATAAATTAATGATATTTGATTCATTCCTGTTGGCCCCATTCCTTGTCTCATTCCAGCACCAAATTCATGATAATTTTATGGCAGCCCCCCCCCCCTCACACAGAACCATTAGAGTTTGAACTCTAAAAAAAAAAAAACACTTGTAAACAAAAAAAAAAAAAAAAAATCCAAATTAATTGAAAATGTGCATGTATATGCACTATAACTCCTATCAACATCTCACTCCAACCCTTCAAATTTGTTCCTTTGGTTTTAAAAACCCTCTCTATTTACCCAATTAGAACATCTTGCACAACGACCTCAAAGTTTTACCCATGGCACATGCTTCCAGGTCCCACCTTTCTTTGGAGTATTAACTGCCTCAATAGCAGGGGTTTCATGGCTGCAACCACTCATTGTTCGCTTGGTTGTCCCATTATTGGTTATTTTTCTTAAATATTTGGGAATTTTTTTCTAATGTTTCCGCAACTAATGAAGTATGAACTGTAGTTGTCCTTCATTTTCTGTCAGAATGCCATTGTATTCTTGTATCAGCGCCACTCCTAGTTCAGCAAGATCGTTGGTTACTGTTATTCCTCTGATAATAGAAGCTGCAGTTTAATAATCTTCTCTTTCTAGCCATGATTGAGGATAAAAATCTAAAAAGTCGCTCTTCAGGTGCAGTTTTTCAAAGAATTGAATTGTTCGTTTTGTGGCAAAGTCCTCTAAATTGCTGTTGTTCACTGATGCCTTTGGGATTGTGACCATCTTAGGAGGTGATTGAATGTCTTCACTTCACTCCACTATCTTCCTTCCCTAATGGCAGAGACGATTTTCCTTTTTGTAGCAGAGGGTACCTTTGATGCAAAAAGAGAGAAGTCCAATAATTCTCATGACAGATACGCAAAGGTGTGCAAATAATTTCACTTAAAGCAGCATCTTTCGACATTTGAACAATCTGTCCAATACAAATTGAAAGTTTTTTTTGAACAAGATCATTCCTAGGAGCTGCTACAAGGTTTGCTGGCAATCTGTCCATACCTTTTGCATAAATAATCACGTCCAAGAATACAGATTTTTCCCATGCGCTGATTTCTTCATATTGTGTTAGATGAAAACTACCCTTGAACACATCCATACTTTCAGGGAGTATATGATCTTACTCATCCATCTTGCAAGAGGCATGGGTTCCAGGAGCATAAAAACGGACACCACCAGAAGGAACACCCCCAAGAAAGATCATAACCAGCTCAATCGGTTCACAGTAATCCCCCCCGCAAATTCTGACGCTCATGGAGCACACTTGCTGCCCAACGAATACAGTCTTATTTAATATCAGCCAAAAACTCGTGCATAGTGGGACATTGGATTCCTGTCGAGAATTTATCTCTATCAATGTATTCCCAATTAGCTGGAATCAGGGCTGGGAGTCGGAGTCGAGCGTTTTCAGGGGTAGGAGTCGGAGTCGGAGTCCGGGAGTCGATTTTCCAAAAAGTTGGGAGTCTGAGTCGGGGAGTCGATGAAAAAAAAACGACTCCTTTCGAATCCCTCAAAATCAATTTTGTAAAACTTTTCACACAAACAATTTTGAGAAAATTTTTTTTATTTTTTATATTAAAAAGACGTAAATTTTTTTTTTATTTTGGCATTTGACAGTTATACTATTTAAGTTGTTTATTTTTACCTGGAATATAAATAAAGGTTATAAAACTGGTTATAAAATAAAATGTTTATTGACTACTTTTCGAATTGTTGCTTATTAACGATTTATCAACAGCGAGCGATGCTATTAATAAAATCGTACAAAATTTAAAGTCAAGTAGAGTAAATAACTGATTTTAAAATAATAGTCCACACCAATTATAAGATTAGTTGCAATAAGCTAAAAAAAT
>JABUQX010073737.1:2500-15501 GCA_015478945.1 Trachelipus rathkii | reverse complement strand
CTGTCGCGAAACTGTTCCATTTACTACGCGATATTATTAAATAATTTTAATCATTTAATCTGATTTTCTTTCATTTATATTTTCTAGATGTCACATCATACGTAAACCAGGCGCGTTAGAAAGACGTTTAAACAACATCATTGTGGGTTTTAAACGTATTCACTGATAAACGACCTTCCTCCGAAAAAACCATTCTAAAATAATCTCCGATTCCATTAATCCTTCCAGGAACCAAAAAGCCCTTACTGGGCTAAGCCCTTGAGTTCAGGTTCAAAACCTCCGAAATCAGTCCTTCCAGACCTTAAAAATGGTCTAACCAGACCTTAAAATCGTCTAACCGACCTTATAAAAACCTTAACCTTGACACACCAAGCTTGAAAAACCGGATTGTTATCAAAATGTAGCTTTGCTAACATGTGCAACTTCCCCGGTGTTTCAACCTTTCGGATCTTCTCCAGTTGCCGCTGCCATTGTTTGCCATTCATACTACTTTTGATGAACACCACACATTACAAAAGAAAAGAAGGAAAGAGGACCCTTCATCAACGAGCGCTGATATTGGAGCAATCAGGGAAAAAACTAGACAAGGAGTAAGCAAAGAGAAGAGGAACCCAAAGTAATAGGAGCTTGGAGAGCATTGATGCGTGCCATACAAGTCTTCCCGAATCATTGTCAAACGTGTCCACATGCAAGTCTCCCCATGGTCCCTAAGAGTAGATGACGACCACAAATCAGATAGAAGGAAAAGAGATATAGAATAGACTTAGACACATCAGAAGACGAAACTCGCGACGCCCAGGAGCGTGATGATCTGAAAGTAAGGGTATATGAGAGGACTTCAGATAATCCAGGAATACTAGAGTTAAGAGAGAGTATTTTCAAAGAATACCAGAGTCGAGAACAGCCCGAGGGCGATGTTTAAAGCATGCGAGAGCGGCTTTCTTTATTTTTGGCTTGGCTTGAAATATAGTCCTGTTTCTACTCTCTAGCATATGTAAAAAGAGAGATATAACTAGTATTATAGACATTTATAGAGTACAGCGATTGAACGATTGAACCCGAGGTCCATCTCTAAAAGCGCAACTTTCATTAAAACACCCACAGCGGCAGGACATTTTTGACCAGCTGCGGGACACTTCAGTCTTCCTCTGGCGTGAATGATCTCCCTATGTGCATAGTCACACTCATCACATCGATTGGTATATCATAGTTAGAAACATGAGAAAGATCCCTGATAGGAAAAGAGTTGGTAGGAGGGATGCCAGAAAGCTCAGTCAGGGCCAGAATTAGCATAGAAAAATAAAAAGGATTTCCACGGCACCGTGAGCTGATTTGCCTTTTTCACGCATACGTGCGCGAAAGCTACAGCTACGATCACAGTGACTCGATGAGGTGGAAAAGGCCCAATTTAATAAATTAATTGAAGATATTTTTTGCTCAAAACTCCAAAAAAGAAATATTATTAGTGGCAGAACCTAAGTTGGTTGGGCACATTCCTTTATGAAAGTGCGGGGCTTCTAGATTGCAACATAAGGTATCGCGCAACAATCCGAGCAAATGCAATGTTAGTAAAAAGTGGTAGTGGATAGCCGAGAGACGAGGGCTCTCTCTCTTATCACCGTTCCCACATATCGCAAGAATGGCTACGAGAAACTAAGCTTACATGGAAAATAACTTTTAGTTCTCAATATGTATTGACCTTCTCCATCCTAGTCTGGTGCGTTACCGGCCCCTACTTTTTAAAGGGACCGAAACATCCTCTCGAGTCACAAAGCCAGGGCTATTCCAATAATAGATAGCAAAGAAACGACGCAATACACCCCAACTAGCCCGACTTAAAAGTGAAAAAAGAACTTTTAGGATATGGTGGGGCTGCTGAAGAAAATTATTATAATTAAAGAGGTACTGAGATTGTGCTGATCAGCAGTTACCACATAGGAGACATAATCATGTTTTACAAATAGTAGTGGTGGACACATACAATTCCAAGCTGCTCGAGAATTGGATTAGGTAGTGGGACTGGGTAGGTTCTTTCCAATTAAACTGTCCCAGTCATTGACAATACAAAAATGTTTTGTTCTCCTCCGCTCGCTTCGAGTGTGTGTACGTTGAAATCCCGCTCTAACATTAGAATTACTCCTCGACTTTGGAATGGCGCAAAAAAGTAAACAGTCTCATGATAAAAGCAGTAAGAGTAGTCATAAACGTGGTTGTGGAAAATCTGTCCATAGGGGCAGCAATATCAGGAACACAAAATAATGATAGCTCTAGGACTTAAAGATTTTAGGACCACTAGGAACATCGAAATAATCAGGCATTAAAGCATTCTCTAAGACGGTTACAGAAGTGTTAATGCCTTAATTATGCACGATCCCTCACACAATTTCTCGAGTCGTAAATTTGTAAACCCAAGTTATAGTTGGAGATATTAAGTTTTTTGAAAATGCTAGCCCTGGCCATTATTATTATTATGACAGTAATAAAATGTTAGGTTGGAGAGCTAGAGAGGTCATATTCATACAGCATAATGATCTGGCACGTGGCCACGCCAGGTTGCTCAAAGTCAATATGAAAAAACGCAAGCTTGCGGCCCACTCCCACATTAATACTCTGACCAGCCATTTCGATTCGCTACTCACACAAACAAGACCATAAAACTCACGTATTCGCAGTAAATTTGTAATAGCACTAGAATATCAGTATATCTAATTAGGGTGAGATAATCTTTGATAATTGATAATAAGTTAAATAGATAAATAAAATAAAATCAGCAAATGTAATAAATGAGCTTCACACATTGAACACAACCTCAGTATCAGAACAAATCGCAAACTAACTGCATGTGCTACGTTTCTTATTAAAACCTAAAGAATAGACTTTCATATTTATAAAATATTAACTAAAGAAATAAACAAAAGCTAAAAAACACCACCATTATATATAATAATATTTTTAAAAAAATTAAAAACTAAATAAAACAGCTTAAAATTCAGAACGGCGAAAGTTTCGTTGAATTCATCTTTGAGATTATTAAACATTAAAACGCTTTTGGAGTATAATTAAAAATTAAACAAAAAGCAAAACAAAAAAAAAAAAAGAAAAAATAAAAAAAAAAAAAAAAAAACAAAAAGCTACTTTAAACATGAAAAATTAAGTTTTGATTATTGTACTTAAAGACTTAAAAACCTAAATTGGCATAATTAAAGAAGCACTCGGAAAACAATCACACATGTCCTAAAAATTAGACAGAGCAAAGCACTTCAACTTTATATGCATATATCTAGATACTATCCCTATATATATATATTATATATAACTATTATAACTATACCTATCATATATACTATATATACATATATAAATATATATACTATAATATATATATATTATATATATAATTATACTACTATACTATCCACTATATACTATACAATTATATATACTACCTCCTGTGGCAAACTACTATACTAGTATATATATACTAACCTTAAATATATATATATATACCTATATAATACAACTTATATATATCCTATCTTATATATATATATACCTATCATAATATATTACTATATATATACCTACCTATACTATATAAATATATAATATAATACCTATTACTATACGACTCCATATTATATATATATATAACTATAATATATAGTATTATATAGTACTATATTATATACCTATATATATATATATCTAGTATATATTCAGGAGTTGCCCGAAGCACCGGGTGCGGTGCGGTGCGTGTGCGCACATTTTTTTCAGAAACCTGGTGCTGTGCGGTGCGGCAAGAAAAACTAAAAGTGCAAGCGTGCGTGCAGTGCTGGAGCATGAGAAAAATAACGCGTGCGGTGCGGTGCGGTGCCGTTGCGGTGCGGCGGTGCGGTGCCGGTGTGGTGCGTGTGGTGCGGTGCGTTGCGGTCGGGATCACTGTGGAGCGGTGTCAGCGCTTTGGTTGTTTGGATCTCACCGCACCGCCGACCAGCTTCCCAACAAACTTCTAAAAATGGAAAAAAATGAAAAAAGAAAAAATAGTATATACTACTCATACCTACTATATAATATATACTACTCCTAATTATTTTATACTATCATATATACTATATTATATATAGTAATATATACCCATATATGGTATATATTACCCTATATATAGCTATCATACCTATATAGGTTACATAACTATATTATGATGGGGAACGATTCCAACATTTCCACCGATGCTGATTACCGTATTCGATACCAGTAACAAAGTGCCGATCCCGACTCACGTTTTGAAAAACCAATGTCTTCAACTATTGAAAATGGTTGCAAATCCACTGCCATCATTTTTCTCTAAAAAGTCTGTGCATCTTCTTTGATTTAGAGTCATTTATTATGCCATATTTTTGGTTTTGTTAGAGTGTCAATCAAAGCTTGTTGCTTAGAAACATTCGCTCAACTCAGATTTACTCCTATATTAGTTTCTGAAATATTACACGTAGACATTCTTTTCATATCTTCCTTGATTCCTGATCTTTCCTTTATATCTTCCTCCTACTATCTACTTTTACTTTTGGGAAGTTAGTATATGGTTAAGCTTATTTGTTGTTGTAAAGTCACCTCTATAGGTGACATTAGATAGATATTTTTTGTAATTGTTGTCAATTAACTTTGTAAAATAGCTTTTTTATCTTGTATCATTCCTTTATGCTCATTATCGAATAATTTCCTGCTAATACTTTTTCCACAAAATTACAAGGAATAGATCCTCGTTTGACATGGCTGTTAATTATGTTGGTAACTTGTCACCCTTGCCGATGATTGATTGTATCCACCTATTAAGTTAATAAAATTAACTAATGTTCAGTCTTTTAATTGTTAATTTAATTTACACATTTTTTATTATTTCCTTTAGCTATATTCTTTAAAGTTAATAAAAATCTGAAAAGTAAATATAATACATGAATATATATATAAGCTAAATAATCAGTAATATTCAGGTACTAAGTACTTACTGTCACTATCATTATATATTATAATATACTTATACCTATATAATTAATATATAGTAATATATATTTATACTACTATATAATATATATTTTCTATTTCCTATAATATTATATAAATACTAATATATATTATAATATATTATATCCTAAATATAATCATTTAATTATGTATTGTTTTTTATATTATTAAAAACACTAATATTATTACTAAAGTTTACATACAAAAAAATAAAAAAAGTTAATATCTAGTATTGATCTAAATATTTTTCTGAAAAAATGTTCTAAGTTCAAAAAAATTTCTAAGTTCAGAAAAGTTAGTTAAGTTAGTTTTTTAAGAAATTCTTATGTATTTTAATGCGCTGAATTGAATATGCCAGAAGCTTGCCGCTAAACAATTTTCTTAAAAATATAGTAACTTAACTTTCTGAACTTAGAAATTTTCTCAATCTGAAACACTAAATAAAAAATTTTCAGAAAATTTGTTTTCATATAAACATATTTTTAAATATATTTCCAAAAATGAAATATTAAAAGTTAAAACAGGATTTCCTAGCATTTCCGCGCGGGTAATATTATTAAAGGATCACGTGTTTTTCAACTTTTCACTCAAAAACAAGTACGACAAGTCTGCATATGAAAAACAAACTGACTAAACAAAAATTTAAAAGCTTTCTTATATCTTTACAAATTCTCTCTTACTTTTAACTATTATTTTTTGAATTTTTTTAAATTCTCCTCTCCTTTGCTCTTAGGTACAGCTGTGCCTAACAATGAATATTGATAAGACCCTAGCACCATACAGATAAATAAAATGATATATATATTCATCTTAACTTTACACATCCAATTCCCTTCTCAAACTCTCAACTCAGATTCCCACACACAAAAAACAATATCTGTCAGACTCTACTTGATGATGCTGTTGTTTATGCTCAGAGTATTTTGATTATAATATGAGTAGAGAAGCAACTTTCGATAACGTTAATAAGCCATCCGCCCTCACACACCTCTGGACATCTTTCCAATACAAGCCTCATAGGTCACCTCTGTGCTCTAACCATAATATATACTAGATAGTAAAACAAAATATTAATTTCACAATATATATTAATTACATAATGTATATTCAATAATGTGTCCTAATTAATTACAACCTCTTATTCAAGGACAAATATAATCACCTGACTCCTCACTGATGATGACGTCAGACGAAATACCATTTCGATCAAACTTGTTTGAAAATCATAGTCTCCAACTTCCTCAATATATAAATATAATCTCAAAGAACTAAACAAAACATCTCTGACCTCCAATTCGACTGTCCTCACCGTGATCAGATCTTTATTCTTACACACGCTTGTGGACACACATTCCTTCGTAATCACATTTTAATATTTATACTTAGCATTCCTCTACGTAGAGAGATGCTACCGCTCAATTAAGTTTTCTTTATAAAATACAAATATTCTAAAGTGGAGAAGAGAACTTGAACTATTAAACCATCAATATGGACAGTACTTAGAAATTATTCTCATTGAACTATCGCATAAAGTATTCAATATAAAAACTTTTTCAGATTAGACATCCTCCCTTAGAATCTTCTATACCGCACTAGAATCATGTGAATCTTGAAGTACATCGGTTACAATATTCTGGACTGTCTCGCAGAAATCCTTACAACATATAAAAAACTAACACTGAAAACCACTATTCTCTTCTCGATCTCTCGATGGTGATTACTCCTCTCATTTCTTAAAATCGCTACTTTTATATTCACTAGATGGCTAAAAATTTGATCCACACTTTATCCTTCTATCACTCTTCTTATAATGCTAACCCTTATTTCTTCATAGAACAACCTCTATAAGTCCCCTATATGTACATTGCCGGTTCTCTATTCAACTCAATAAATATCAGCATATTATTTCCTATAACAGCGATTAATTCAAATTATAATTTAAAATTCTACCTACTATAATAGCTTATCTTACAGTTATTCATTCATTATCTCGCCTATACTTTAACATTATATATAATGGTCTATTTACTGACTCTCCTCCAATCACCCTTAAGGGAACCTCAAAAATACGCTTTGTTACACAATTTACATACATTCATTTCATAATCTAATCTATTCTGCCTCCGCTCTGTAATCTATTTCACCTAATTAATTCCACTATTGCCTGAAGGATTTTAATCCATTCTTAATTATTTCATAATCTTAACCAATTAACCCTACTTCCTACTATTACTACTCTATACTAATGAATATCATCATATTATTTACCTTCATTAGCCATATCCAATATTACTAAAAATATACTTCTTAAATATCCAATCTTATGCTCACTAGTCTATTACCTTATTCATTATCTGTCAATATTGTTTAAGCATCAAAATTTCCTAAATACGTGTTCATTATTACCTAATACTCTTTACTCATCAAACTAATTCTATTTCTATATCTGTACGAAGTAAGTACCCATCCATATTCATTTTATTTATACTAGTGTAGATCTAAATTGATATACTCTCATTAACTTTAATCCTCTCTATTTCCATCTACTAAGAAGACTAATTTACCATATTATCGTGTAGCCGTTAAGTTTTCCCTATATATATATCTCTACTTTCTTTCTTGATTAATAATAAAATGAACTGTTCTTGGTTTTCTCTTGGGAATACCCTGTATTTTGAGATATAAAACGAATATAATACTTATAAACATATATTATGTCTCTCTCTCTCTCATATTAATAAACTCAAAAATATTTATTATATATAAAGAGGGCTTTACTATATAAATACTTATAACTACCCATAATTGAACTAAACTAAATTATAATTACTTTGAATATATATTAATAAATTCTTACGTGGACAGTCTAACTCGTCACTCCGATCTTGGCAATGATTGAAGCCATCACAACGCAATTCACTGTTTATAGATACTATAGTACAATACTTATAACTACCTTATTTCAACTGAGCATTGAATTCTACCTTACTTACTTCTTTCACTACACTCCCTTGTTATAAACCCTTTTAAACCTCTCTCGCTTATATGTTACTTTAATAACCCTATAGAGCTATGACTTCAACTTTTTAATTTCATACTTATACCACTTCCCAGTGTTAAACTTCTAATTCCTACTATATTTAAATGCACATAACTCACATACTTCTCTTTTGCATTAACAACAACCTCGTCATTACACTTTGCATTATGTGTCTCCAGAGTTATTGTTTACATCTCACTATTCCTTGAAATTTACTATTGATTGAAAAACATGCATATCATTTTAAATGTATTTGCTTACATTCAAAACCTCTTTCAAACTACACGACACAGAGAGAATGTAAACAGACTTAAAGTTATTATTTCCCTCTCGTACATTGAGAGATAGGGGATCTCTGAGGTTCCATCCCTCTATCGTTAGTTACTTTCTGTTAAAACTACTAAGCAACTGATAATTGAACTTTACGATAATTCCTCCCGCTTAACTAATAAACTTTTTATACAACTGTGTATTCAAAATCCTATCTTTAATAAACAAATAACTTATAATGCTTAACGATTAATCTCTTTCAATCTAGTCAATATTTTTCTGTATATAAAAGATCTCGCAAGAAGTTATGTGAAAATGATAAAAATCTAAAGTACTAGTTATTTGACGATTAAAGGTATTTATTTGCAAAATTGCGACAACCTAAATAGACCCTGTATAGGAACTCATCTGCTTAATTATTAACATAAAACTGCATAATTATCTCTACTTTCTACTATCAAAAAGGCGAACCTGATATTTACGATTAGCCTCAAATTCTAATTCGTTAAGAGAAAGAGGAGCTACGAGTCCTTATCGTGGTGGACATTCTTTACATTTACTACAATACTACTATTTTTTTTAGACTAAACACAAAGACAGAGATACCATTGACGCTTTTCCGTTCTGTAATCACTTTAAAGTATATCATATCGCACACTTGAACGACATTTTCTTTTAAGGAGTTATCTCCTGTGTTAGACTTGTCCCAATTTCACTCAAACTTTTACACACCAATATATTAATATAATTAATTCTCTAAATTCAATCCATATAATTTAACATTCAGTTCCCCTACCTAATAATAATATTTACTGATAAAAATTTTTAATTTAAAAAAAAAATTTTTTCTCTCTCTCTCATAATTATTGTTCTTAAATGTCTTGTCTAAATTTAAGTATTATAATATATATATATTTATATAAATATAAAATTGATCAATATATAAAATATTTATTCTTATTTCCTTATAAAAAAAATGTTCCATAATAGGGATTCCTAGTTTATTATTGAAATTAGATGGGATTTTATATTTACAATAATATATTTATTATATCTGATATACTCATTATCTTTATAAAAAGTAAGAACATTTACTTAATTTAGCCTACATTAATTTATAATTATTAATATATATTATTATATTTATTAATTATTATAATTATTAATTATTTTAATTTAATATATATATTAATTATCAATTATTAATTATTTAATTAATATTTAATTTATTATATATTCATATATATTAATTAATCATTCCTTGGACCTAGTATTATTACCAAAAATTTATATTTATTTATTATATATTAATTTACTTTTATATAAAATGAATTTAATATTATTAATTAAAATTAATTATTAAGTATTTTATATTTAAATTATTATTATTATTTATTATTTAATTATATTATTATTATTATTATTATATTTTTAATTGTTATATTATTATATTATCATTGTTTTATATATATATCTATTGTTAATATATTGTTATATTATGTATATTTATATTTTAATTATTATTAATATTATAATTTATTATTATTATTATTCGATTATATATATTATAATCTATATTATTATTATATTAATATTATATATTAATTTATTAATTATTATTAATTTACTAATATCCAATTATTTATAAATATTTAATAGTTTTATTAACTCTATTATTTTATATATTATTCTATTTAATTATTAATTCACTAAATATTCTATATTCTTATATATTTAAGTTTAATAAAATTGACTAATTTATATCGGTAGAACCTGTAATCCTGTCAGCTACCGACATTATTCCTAATTATAACTCTGCTTGTCTGTACCTCATTTAACTCTCCTACTTTATATAAAATAGGTTTTAAAGGAATCATATTATGTGATATTATATAGTATCCATTTATATATTTATATCTTATTTATCTATGTTTATTATTATTATTATTATATTATTATAATGATATATAATTTTATTATCTATTATATATTATTTTTAATTTTTAATTATAATTATTTAATCATATTAATTATCATTCGTATATTTATTTATTCTCTTAAAATAATATGAATTTTATTATTATTTAATGTGATATATTATTAGTTATTGTATTATTATTATTCATTATCCATTTATTATTTTATTACTCTATTTAATACTATATTATTATTAGTTATTATTTAATTATATTATTATATATTCTAATTATTATTATTCTATAATATTATATTTATAATGTGTATATATTTTAATTATATTAAAGAGTAGTAGAGAGAGGCAAAAGAGATAATAATCAAAATCATAAGATTTTGCATTAAGAAAGATGTCAATGTATCGAGTATTTTCTTAACCTAAATAATTTTATTACATTAGTAAGTATCATATGTCATCAATTTACCTTATTTCTATATTCTAACAATTTATTTAACTCAAATCGTATATGCTTTTATTTAATTTATGAATTAATTATCTATATTATTGTTGCCTCTAGTAATAGTGTATTACCTTCGATGAAGTTTGATTTATTATTTAATACCTATTCTGTCTATTATGATTCGCATATATATTTTACCTTATTTATTTAGAGTAGTTTAATTCTATATCTATGTCAATAATAACTGTGTGATTATTCGCTAAGTCTATATTATTATCCTGAATTAGTTGCTCTCTAATATCTGCTCGTCGAATAGTGTGTGCAACTCAGATGTGAAAATATTCTCTATTACAGTATATCGTTGATAAAATAACTCATTTATTTAATTTATTATTTAAATAACTTATTATATATTATTGAATATATATTATGATTATTATTATTATTATTAGTTTAATTATTCGATGTAGTATGTCTGGTGAATTGAGTATCGTGTATTATTATTTCTATATTACTCAACGATGTCCCTCATATTGCCACCTCTAATTTAATTATTAGTTAGTTAAGTTATCTATTCGCCACATTACATTCTGACTCTACTCTAACTTCACCTGAACTATAGTAGTGAATGTATCAAAGTTGATCTCGGACTCTCATTCATCCATTCATTGCTATTAGCTCGTCTATCTCTCAGTGGCTAGGTTGTATTATTTCCCACATTGATATCTTGAGATTTATGGAAGTAGAGGATATAGAAAACGTCACATTAGGGTCATCGTTGTGGGGATTTATTCTTATTTTGCATTTGAATATAATCTCTATGTATTATTATTGATTGAGTCTGCAACTTCTATTACGTTAATGATATCTATATAATGGTAAGATTTATTTGGTGTCTCTTATATTGTTATTATCATATTTATTAGATATAATTTTATGATTTCATTTTTAATGTATTCATATCCTGGTATAATTATTTGTGTCATATGCTCCTCGTTGATGTATTATGATATAGTTAATATTATTTATTATAGTTGTTATTATCCAAAATTGTATTCATTATTATTATTATTTCCATTGATTATATTATTACCTTATTTTAATTAATTATTTAATTCATTATTTTATTATTTATTTATTATTATAACTCTAATTATGCGGGTAAAAAGATGTCATTAGTTGTATGTGATATACTACAGTTCACTACCGGACACCGTTTAGGCTTTTTCTTTTGACACAATTGTTTGAATTACAGGAGGCTTAAACGGCGCATGCTATCTTCGAACAAAACCACACCGTGATATCATCTTTGGGTTTGTCGACACCATATTTATAAAATTGTATTGCAGAGAGTTTTCACTAAAGTACAACTCTGACAACTATCTAATCAAGGAGTATATATATATATATATATATATATATATATATATATAAACATATTATATATACACACACAACATTATTATTATTATTATACATACATACATACATACATATATATATATATAGAGTGAGAGGGACATGATGATGGGGATGGAGAGAGGGGGAAGGGATGTAAATATGTTTTAGAGTTTTAGAGTAAATCTGACAGCCAATGAAACTTTGTTTTTTCAGGACTTAACTTTTTTGAAACGTGAGTTTTGATTGGTCGTCGTTTGCAAGACTGTGATAATAATAATATTATTATTATTATTATTATTATTATTATTATTATTATTATTATTATTATTATTATTATTATTATTATTATTTATATTTTAAATCTCTTGTAAGGATATTGCGCATTATTATTATATAAATGTTTTTATATATATAATAAATATATATAAAATTCAATAATCTTGTATAAAAGTGAAGCGCACAATGTATAAATTTTATTTAGCTTTTATGTTTTGATTTTAAAGGAAAATTGTGATTTCTTGAGAACGAAACTCGATGGCTCAAGGCATACCAATTTTCTGTCTTTCTAAATGTCCAGTATATATTTATCTCTCTGAATTAATTGATAAATATATACATAATTTAATTTATTATTTTAAGAGTTTTGATTGGAGGATCGAGCGTAATCTGAATTACGAAAATTCATATAAATATAAAAAATTTTATATCTTTTCGCTTTTATTTGTTGTTAATTGAGGTGCATAAAGTTGGTAGCGCTTGATGTCTAGTCTGATCAATTTTATTATTTGTATAGTGTGCATATTCTTATAATCGTGGAGTGTCTTATTTTATATTTATTTATAAAGTAATTGTGGTAATGTTTTTAAATATAATATGGTATTGTAAATTTCAAT